>CACRXK020001589.1:0-36489 GCA_902702795.2 Paramuricea clavata
ACAATACATATACACATACACATACACATACACATACACATACACATACACATACACATACATATATATTTATATATATATATATATATATATATATATATATATATATATATATATATATATATATATATATATATATATATATATATATATATATATATATATATATATATATATATATATATATATATATTAATTAATTAATTAAATTAATATATATTGCAAACTATAATATACGGCTTACAGGTAGAACAAAACTGTATATGATTTTGATGTAACCACCGTATTGAAATAAAATTTTTAATAATAATAATAATATATATATATATATATATATATATATATATATATATATATATATATATATATATATATATATATATATATATATATATATATATATATATATATATATATATATATATATATATATACGGTTTAACCGTCAAATTTAGTTAACAGAACTTTAGTTGTCCGAAGATTGTCTGTAAAATAATTAAATATATATATATATATATATATTAACCAGTTATAACGTCCAAGATTGTAGTGCTGTAAAAGAGGCGTGAAAATATGTATGTAAGGACAACAACTTTGTAAGGAGAAAAACAAAGTTGATAAAAAAAGAGAAAAAATTAAGTTGATTTTCGTAATTAAGCCGTTATAACGTCCAAGATTGTCGGTTGTAAAAGAGGCGTGAAAATATGTATATTTTTTTCCCGTTGTCAACAAAGTTTGGACAGCGTTTTATTAAATCAAATCTCTAATTATTCATTTCTTTTGTGATACATCGATGACTGTGTTAATAGCTTTTGCGTTGGCGAACTCCAACGCCAAGTGCATGTATTGTCCTTCAAATTTTACCGGTAACTAAATACACTTGAAAATATAGTTGAAATTTGAACTGAAAAACTTTATATTTTTTTTCCAAATATTATACATCAATCAATATTCACACTTACTTCGAAACCAATCTTCCACCCCAAGTATAAGGCTCATTAATTAATGAAAAAGTTTGCATGTGTGATATGAGATTCCCAAGAAGGGTTAGTCTTCCTTTTCCATTATAGACATTAGGGCCATTTAAACGAGACAAAATAAGACGCGACTTACATAAGACGCGACTTAAATAAGACGCGAGTTTGTCGTATAAAAGGTACAAAATTCTTATGTAAGACGCGTCTTGGATAAGACGCGTCTTACATAAGAACAGGTATTTCAGCTGTTCTTATTTAAGTCGCGTCTTAAATAACTAAAATTTTGGACAAAAATTCTAACTACACATGCCCGAAACTTGAAACAACGTAAAATTACTTGTCTTGCATATTAAAACAAAAACAACCGAAACAACAGCTATAGCAAGTAAATAAGACTGAAGCCGTAGAGAACCATTTATGCGATAACTCCGCTTATATAAGACGCGGCTTGTGTAAGTCGCGACTTATTTTGTCCCGTTTAAATGGCCCTATTGTCATTTTTCCAATTGTTTTTTTAATTGAAGAACTTTTAAGGCACATCTCGGATATTATTTGCATGGCTTATGTATGGTCGAAGATTTTGGCGGTGTTTCCCACGAAGTCAAAAACAAAACAATTATATGCAAGTGATTTAACTCCTTTTTTGGAATAAAACAAACAACGCTAAGTGTTTTTATTTTTCACTCTGCTCGGTTTCCTTTGTTCTTATCGGGGAATATATTCGATATAACATAGCATTTGTAAATTCTGAACGCTGATTGGCTAAGAGCCGTGTTGATATAACTCGATGTCAACATGGGAAATTTTCCGCCGCTAGTAAACACGGAAATTTTTCTTATCCTTCGGGCTTTTGACATTGCTATATTATAAAAAAAATATAAAACTTTTTTCCGTATTGATATATAGTTATATCAACACTCGTGGAAGTTGGGAAAACTCGAAATTGTATGAAAACACTCCTCCCTTCGGGCGTCGTGTTTCCATACAATATATTTGTTAAATATAAAACTTTTTCCGTTTTGATATACAGTTATATCAACACGAGTGGAAATTGGGAAAACTCGAAATTGTGTGGAAACACTCCGCTCAATACGGACTGAAAAATGTTTTATATTTGTTTTGAATATAGCACAAAGAAATATAAAGAAAGAAATTTTCCGACGTTTCCGTGAGTTATATCAACACGGCTCTTAGGCTTAGCCAATCAGCGTTCAGAATTTACAAATGCTATATAATAATCCCCTCTAATATTCACCTGTAATGTCTTTGCAGCACAAAAAAAACAACATAACGAAGGCAATATGGCATTAAGAATTATTTCTATTCTGACTCATTAACGCGACCTCGCAATGTGAAAAATAACTCCGTTATTTTGAGGCACCTCGGGGATATGTGTGAATAAATCACATAAAAATGTTCAGTAAAGAAAGACAGAAAAATGCTGATACAGAAAAATACGTTTGGTGGGCGTTTACCTAAAACTTTTCTTGCTCTTCCCGACTAAACAGAAATACGGGTTTCCATGAACGAAAAATAAATGTACACTTTCCGTAAAGTTTTTTTTTTGGATACGGCTATTTGAATCTTCACAACTCACAAGTAAAGTAACAAAAATGTGTGCCGTCGCTTTCTCTTTTTTAATGGTTCTGATATGCCATGTTGTTTTTACGGCTGTGTAGAGTAATCGGTTTAAATCCGAGTTTCAAAACCGCAATTTTGTGCTCCAATTTCGCGGGAAATCCGTATTCTGGGCCATGCAGAATAAGAAAAGTTTTAATTAAACGCCCGCCAAACGTATTTTTTCGTTATAACATTTGTTAGCCATGAGAGGCTCAGAGGCAGGGCGACAACTCATAAGTAGAAATTGTGAAGTGGCTACACCGAAATGTGACGATATAGAAGGCAAAAGTAATTCAAAACAACAGTGAACTTTAATTGGTGCCATTTATCTCGCGTCCCGCTTCATTAAGACGTTAATTAACAGCGCGGAATGAAATCTCATTAATCATTGTTAGAGAGAATACGTCATTAATATATAGTATCGTCGCCTCCAGGATCTACTTGGGTGATCGCTAGATAGTATACTTCAAAATAAGGTTTCCGTTTTTATAACGTAGAAAAAACTATCCTAACGCAAAACTAAACCCTAATACTAACCCTCATCCTAACCCTAACCTAAACCCTAACCTAATTACTTATTTAAATTATTTTAAAAATTGATATAAAACGGAAACCTTATTTTGAAGTATACTATCTAGTAATTGCCGATCTACTTGAGAAGGCATGGGAAGATATCTCAACTTGAGAGATGTTATTGCAAGGCCATACGCAGCATTTTATCACAGTAAGGCCTATATGCCGAAAAAAGTCCCAGTTATCCAAAGAATAATTAATAATGACATTCTAAAAAAGTTGCCCCTTGCCGCCCCCCCCCCCCCTGTGTACGGCCCTGTATTATAGTTGCACCGCCCTACACACGCAAAAATCTCACATCTTATAGCAAGTCTGCCAACCAGTCGTGTTCGTATTGCTTGTCCCAAGTTGTCAACAAGTTTGAAACGATCTGTTAACTTGTAACAACCTTGTTGATATTATCAGACTTGTTGCAAGGTTGTTCCAACAAGTCCGATACAGTCATGATATAACAATATTGTTACAACCTTGTGTCATCAACCTTGTAACATTCGTGTTATATCATGACTGTATCAGACTTGTTAGAACAACCTTGTAACAAGTCTGATAATGCCATCAAGCTTGTTACAAGTTGTTAACAGCTTGTTCCAAACTTGTTACAACAACTGGGAACAAGCAGTGCGAACACAACTTCATGCCACGCGTAAAACCCTCACATCAACCTTGTCGTGTCGTCACCTTGTGACATTCTTGTGTTTTTTTTCACGACTGTATCAGACTTGTTAGAACAACCTTGTAACAAGTCTGATAATGTAAATACCTAAGTAAGTAAATATAAACTAAGTGAACTTTGTTTAGCCACGGTAGACTCATCAGGATTTTACACGCTTATGATAAAATTAATAGAATAAACAAAGGAAAATTACATATTACAGAATGCCGTGAAATTAATAATATTGGACAAAATATTTAAAATTATCGAATGAGGTTGCTGCAGTCAAACTTGAATTTATTTACAGTATTAGCTAGCCTGTCGTAACTCGGCAGGAAGGGCCTTCCACAGTACCCCACCACTATAACCAAATATGCCATCAAGTTTGTTACAAGTTGTTAACAGCTTGTTGTAAACTTGTTACAACAACTTGTCGACAGCATGTGAGCAGCTTTGTAACAACTTGTTTGCAGACCTGTAACAACTTCCGCGTTTTTGCGTGTGTATATATACAAGCGCTCTGTGCCCAAGTGTCCGTCATAACGGGGTCCGTCGTGAGGCATTGCTGGTCGTTTTCCACGCGAGCGTTGTACACGTGAGTGTGGGCAGGGTTTGGGGGAAGGAAGCACGTGCCAATGCCATGAGTCTGATGAGAAATTTATCTTGAATAATCATCGATCGAAATATTCATAGCTGTATCTCTTTTGGAAACAGCTGCCCTGATTTGATATACATCGATTTTTATCTTTGTTAGTATATAAATGCAAATAATTATATACGCATTTTTGCCACAAAAACCTCGGATACATATGAACAGCACACGTGAGTGACTTTGTCCACACATCAGAAACTATCTCACAACTTGTCATGTCAACATGATGTGTTTACAACAGGCTTGTAGCAAGTTATCAACAAGTCGTTGTCAACAAGCTGGGACCAACCAGTCTGAACACATCCTGTTGACAAGTTATTGGAACAGCATTGCTACAAGTGTTCATACGGAACGGGATGAATTGTATTCCCAGACGTATTTACGTACTTAATGTTAGTTTAACATATTGAGTTAATATTCTTTTCAATGCGCAAAATGGTCTCGAAAAAGAAAAGAAAGACCGATGGCGCCGCCTACACACGTAAAAACGCACAATTTGTTAGTCTGCAAACAAGTTGTTACAAATCTGTTCACATGCTGTCAACAAGTTTGGAACAAGCTGTTAACAACTTGTAACAAGCTTGATGGCATTATCAGACTTGTTGCAAGATTGTTAATCTAACATGTCTGCTGCAGTCTTGATATAACAATATTGTTACAGCCTTGTCTCGTCAACCTTGTAATATTCTTGTTATATCTTGACTGTATCAGACTTGTTAGAACAACCTTGTATGTTAGCCTGATAATGCCATCAAGCTTGTTACAAGTTGTTAAAAGCTTGTTCCAAACTTGTTTCCACAACTGGGGACAAGCAGTGTGAACACAACTTTACGCGTAAAAATGTCACATCTTGTAGCAAGTCTGCCAAACAAGCCGTCAACAAGTTGTGTTCGCACTGCTTGTCCCAAGTTGCCAACAAGTTTGGAACAAGCTGTTAAAAACTTCTAACAACCTTGTTGATGCTATCGTACTTGTTGCAAGGTTGTTCCAACAACTCCGATGCAGTCATGATATAGAAATATTGTTGCAACCTTGTGTCATCAACCTTGTAACATTCTTGTTATATCACGACTGTATCAGACTTGTTAGAGAACAATCTTGAAACAAGTCTGATAATGTAAGTAAGTAAGCAAGTGAACTTTATTTAGCCACGATAGACTCATCAGCATTTTACACGCTTATGATAAAATTAATAGAATAAACAAAGGAAAATTACATATTACAAATGATACATACAGCTATTTCAATTAAGGTTGTCCCCCGAGCAAAGCGGAAAAGTCGAATACGAGCGCGAAAGGCTGCTGGGAATTGATAATAAATAAATGAATTTATTAGCGATTCCCAGCAGCCTTACGCGCTCGTATTCGACTTTTCCGCTTTGCTCGTGAACAACCTTAATTGAAATAGCCGTATACATATTTACATAGCTACCTGTTTTCCATGAGTGCCGTGCAATTAATAATTTTGGATAAAATATTTAAAATTATCGAATGATGTTGCTGCATCAAACTTGAATTTATTTAAAGTACTTGCCTGTCGTAACTCGACAGGAAGGGCGTTCCACATACCGCACCATTATAACCAAATATGCCATCAAGCTTGTTGACAGCTTGTTGTAAACTTGTTACAACAACTTGTCCACAGCTTGTGAGCAGATTTGTTACAACTTGTTTGCAGAGGCATTGCTGGTCGTTTTCCACGCGAGCGTTGTACACGTGAGTGTGGGCAGGGTTTGGGGGGAGCAGGCACGTGCCAATGGCAGCTCGGCTGAGTCTGATGAAAAATTTATCTTGAATAATCATCGATCGAAATATTCATAGCTGTATGTCTTTTGGAAACAGCTGCCCTGATTTGATATACATCGATTTTTATCTTTGTTAGTGTATAAATGCAAATAATTATATACGCATTTTTGCCACAAAAACCTCGGATACATATGAACAGCACACGTGAGTGACTTTGTGCACACGTCAGAAAAATCTCACAACTTGTCATGTCAACAAGATGTGTTCGCAACAGGCTTGTAGCAAGCTTGTCAACCAATTGTAACAATACTGTCATTTTATCAAGTTGCTACAAGGTTGTCACGCACAACTTGTTGACATATTGTTAAATTGCATTGCAGGACAATAACAAGTTTTTTGGAACAACTTGTAACAAGTCTGTTGATCTCTAACAAGTCTGTTGATCTCAACAACATTGTAGCAAGTTATCAACAAGTCGTTGTCAACAAGCTGGGCCCGACCAGTGCGAACACATCCTGTTGACAAGTTATTGGAACAGCATTGCTACAAGTGTCTGCAGCTTTGTTATTATTTGTGCGTTTTACGCGTGTATGTCGATTAATATCTACGTTCATTCGATGAGGTGCAAGCTGTTGACCGAGGTGGCCTGGGAACTAGCGGTGTCATTTGGAGGGAAGATCCATGCAAATTGCGTAACCGTACTAAAATTCATCTGGTTCTACATGTTCACACAGAACCGGATTAATTATCCCGGAAGTATTTACGTACTTCATGTTAGTTTAACATATTGAGTTAGTATTCTTTTCAACGCGCAAAATGGTCTCGTAAAAGAAAAGAAAGACCGATGGCGCCGTCTACACACGTAAAAACGCACAATTTGTTAGTCTGCAAACAAGTTGTTACAAATCTGTTCACAAGCTGTCGACAAGTTGTGTTCGCACTGCTTGTCCCAAGTTGTCAACAAGTTTGGAACAAGCTGTAAACAACTTGTAACAAGCTTGATGGCATGATCAGACTTGTTGCAAGATTGTTCCAACAAGTCCTATACAGTCATGATATGACAATACTGTTACAACCTTGTGTCATATCAACCTTGTAACATTCTTGTTATATCATGATTGTATCAGACTTGTTAGAACAACCTTGTAACAAGTCTGATAATGCCATCAAGCTTGTTACAAGTTGTTAACAGCTTGTTGCAAACTTGTTACAACAACTGGGAACAAGCAGTGCGGACACAATTTCGCGCATAAAAATCTCACATCTTGTAGCAAGTTTGCCAAACAAGCCGTCAACAAGTTGTGTTCGCACTGCTTGTCCCAAGTTGCCAACACGTTTGGAACAAGCTGTTATAAACTTCTAACAACCTTGCTGATACTGTCGTACTTGTTGCAAGGTTGTTCCAACAACTCCGATACAGTCATGATATAGACATATTGTTGCAACCTTGTGTCATCAACCTTGTAACATTCTTGTTATATCACGACTGTATCAGACGTGTTAGAGCAACCTTGAAACAAGTCTGATAATGTAAGTAAGTAAGCAAGTGAACTTCATTTAATCACGGTAGACTCATCAGGATTTTACACGCTTATTATGAAATTAATAGAATAAACAAAGGAAAATTACATATTACAAATGATGCATATTTATATAGCTACCTGTTTTCCATGAGTGCCGTGCAATTAATAATTTTGGATAAAATATATAAAATTATCGAATAAGGTTGCTGCATCAAACTTGAATTTATTTAAAGTACTAGCCTGTTGTAACTCGGCAGGAAGGCCCTTCCACAGTACCCCACCACTATAACCAAATATGCCATCAAGCTTGTTACAAGTTGTTGACAGCTTGTTGTAAGCTTGTTACAACAACTTGTCGACAGCATGTGAGCAGATTTGTAACAACTTGTTTGCAGACCTGTAACAACTTCCGCGTTTTTGCGTGTGTATATATACAAGCGCTCTGTGCCCAAGTGTCCGTCATGACGGGGTCCGTCGTGAGGCATTGCTGGTCGTTTTCCACGCGAGCGTTGTACACGTGAGTGTGGGCAGGGTTTGGGGGAAGGAAGCACGTGCCAATGGCAGCTCGGCTGAGTCTGATGAGAAAGTTATCTTGAATAATCATCAATCGAAATATTCATAGCTGTATCTCTTTTGGAAACAGCTGCCCTGATTTGATATACATCGATTTTTATCTTTGTTAGTATATAAATGCAAATAATTATATACGCATTTTTGCTACAAAAACCTCGGATATATATGAACAGCACACGTGAGTGACTTTAATTGTGCACACATCAGAAAAATCTCACAACTTGTCATGTCAACAACATGTGTTCGCAACGGGCTTGTAGCAAGCTTGTCAACCAATTGTAACAATACTGTCATTTTATCAAGTTGCTACAAGGTTGTCACTTACAACATGTTGACAAATTGTTGAATTGCATTGCAGGACGATAACAAGTTTTTTGGAACAACTTGTAACATGTCTGTTGACCTCAACAACATTGTAGCAAGTTATCAACAAGTCGTTGTCAACAAGCTGGGAACAACCAGTGTGAACACATCCTGTTGACAAGTTATTGGTGCAGCTTTGTTACTATTTGTGCGTTTTACGCGTGTATGTCGGTTAATATCTACGTTCATTCGATGAGGTGCAAGCTGTTGACCGAGGTGGCCTGGGAACTAGCGGTGTCACTTGGAGGGAAGATCCATGCAAATTGCGTAACCGTACTAAAATTCATCTGGTTCTACATGTTCACAGAGAACCGGATTAATTATCCCGGAAGTATTTACGTACTTCATGTTAGTTTAACATATTGAGTTAGTATTCTTTTCAACGCGCAAAATGATCTCGAAAAAGAAAAGAAAGACCGATGGCGCCGTCTACACACGTAAAAACGCACAATTTGTTAGTCTGCAAACAAGTTACAAATCTGTTCACAAGCTGTCGACAAGTTGTGTTCGCACTGCTTGTCCCAAGTTGTCAACAAGTTTGGAACAAGCTGTAAACAACTTGTAACAAGCTTGATGGCATGATCAGACTTGTTGCAAGATTGTTCCAACAAGTCCGATACAGTCATAATATGACAATACTGTTACAACCTTGTGTCATATCAACCTTGTAACATTCTTGTTATATCATGATTGTATCAGACTTGTTAGAACAACCTTGTAACAAGTCTGATAATGCCATCAAGCTTGTTACAAGTTGTTAACAGCTTGTTCCAAACTTGTTACAACAACTGGGAACAAGCAGTGCGGACACAATTTCGCGCATAAAAATCTCACATCTTGTAGCAAGTCTGCCAAACAAGCCGTCAACAAGTTGTGTTCGCACTGCTTGTCCCAAGTTGCCAACAAGTTTGGAACAAGCTGTTATAAACTTCTAACAACCTTGCTGATACTGTCGTACTTGTTGCAAGGTTGTTCCAACAACTCCGATACAGTCATGATATAGACATATTGTTGCAACCTTGTGTCGTCAACCTTGTAACATTCTTGTTATATCACGACTATATCAGACGTGTTAGAGCAACCTTGAAACAAGTCTGATAATGTAAGTAAGTAAGTAAGCAAGTGAACTTCATTTAGCCACGGTAGACTCATCAGGATTTTACACGCTATTATGAAATTAATAGAATAAACAAAGGACAATTACATATTACAAATGATACATATTTACATAGCTACCTGTTTTCCATGAGTGCCGTGCAATTAATAATTTTGGATAAAATATATAAAATTATCGAATAAGGTTGCTGCACCAAACTTGAATTTATTTAAAGTACTAGCCTGTTGTAACTCGGCAGGAAGGCCGTTCCACAGTACCCCACCACTATAACCAAATATGCCATCAAGCTTGTTACAGGTTGTTAACAGCTTGTTGTAAACTTGTTACAACAACTTGTCGACAGCTTGTGAGCAGATTTGTAACAACTTGTTTGCAGACCTGTAACAACTTCCGCGTTTTTGCGTGTGTATATACAAGCGCTTTGTGCCCAAGTGTCCGTCATGACGGGGTCCGTCGTGAGGCATTGCTGGTCGTTTTCCACGCGAGCGTTGTACACGTGAATGTGGGCAGGGTTTGGGGGAAGGAAGCACGTGCCAATGGCAGCTCGGCTGAGTCTGATGAGAAATTTATCTTGAATAATCATCGATCGAAATATTCATAGCTGTATGTCTTTTGGAAACAGCTGCCCTGATTTGATATACATCGATTTTTATCTTTGTTAGTGTATAAATGCAAATAATTGTATACGCATTTTTTGCCACAAAAACCTCGGATGCATATGAACAGCACACGTGAGTGACTTTGTGCACACGTCAGAAAAATCTCACAACTTGTCATGTCAACAACATGTGTTCGTAACAGGCTTGTAGCAAGCTTGTCGACCAATTGTAACAATATTGTCATAGATATAGAAATATTGTTGCAACCTTGTGTCATCAACCTTGTAACATTCTTGTTATATCATGACTGTATCAAACTTGTTAGAACAACCTTGAAACAAGTCTGATAATGTAAGTAAGTAAGTAAGTAAGCAAGTGAACTTTATTTAGCCACGGTAGATTTATCAGGATTTTACACGCTTATGATAAAATTAATAGAATAAACAAAGAAAAATTACTTGTTACAAATGATACATATACATATTTACATAGCTACCTGTTTGCCATGAGTGCCGTGCAATTAATAATACTGGATAAAATATTTAAAATTATCGAATAAGGTTGCTGCAGCAAACTTGAATTTATTTAAAGTACCACACAGGTAAAAATCTTGCATCTTCTAGCAAGTCTGCTAACAAGCCGTCAACAAGTTGTGTTCGCATCTTCGCACTGCTTGTCCCAAGTTGTCAACAAGTTTGGAACAAGCTGTTAACAACTTGTAAAAACTTGTTGACATTATCAGACTTGTTGCAAGATTGTTCCAACAAGTCCGATACAGTCATGATATAACAATATTGTTACAACCTTGTGTCGTCAACCTTGTAACATTTTTGTTATATCATGACTGTATCAGACTTGTTAGAATAACCTTGTAACAAGTCTGATAATGCCATCAAGCTTGTTATAAGTTGTTAACAGTCTATTGCAAACTTGTTACAGCAACTAGGAACAACTTGTCGACAGCTTGTGAGCAGATTTGTAGCAACTTGTTTGCAGACCTGTAACAACTTCGTCGTTTTTACGTGTGTGCCCAAGTGTCCGTCATTACGAGGTCCGTCCTCACGCGTTGCTGGTCGTTTTCCACGCGAGCGTTGTACACGTGAGTGTGGGGGAAGGAAGCATGTGTCAATGCCAGCTCGGCCGAGTCTGATGAGAAACTTATCTTGAATAATCATCATCGATGGAAATATTGACATAGGTGTATCTCTTTTGGAAACAGCTGCCCTGATTTGATACATCGATTTTTATCTTTGTTAATTATATAAATGCAAATACACAATACATACGCATTTTTGCCACAAGAACCTCGGATACATATGAACAGTACACGTGACTTACTGAGTCTGCACACATCAGAAAAATCCCACAATTTGTCAACAAGATGTACTCGCAACAGGCTTGTAGCAAGCTTGTCAACCAATTGTAACAATGCTGTCATTTTATCAAGTTGCCACAAGGTTGTCACGCACAACTTGTTGACAAGTTGTCGAATTGCAGGACGATGACAAGTTTTTTGGAAGAACTTGTAACAAGTCTGTTGAGCTAAACAACCTTGTAGCAAGTTGTCAACAAATCGTTGACAATTTGTCAACAAGCTGGGAGCAAGCAATACGAACACATCTTGTTGACAAGTTGTTGGAACAGCATTGCTACAAGTCTGCTGCACATTGGTTGTGCGTTTTTACGCGTGTATGTCGGTTAATATCTACGTTCATTCGATGAGGTGCAAGCTGTTGACCGAGGTGGCCTGGGAACTCGCGGTGTTACTTGTTACTTGAAGGAAAGATCCATGCAAATGGGGAGCCATGCTCAAATTCAGCTGGTTCTACATGTTCACAATGAACCGGATCTCACATCTTGTAGTAAGTCTGGCAACAAGCTGTCAACAAGATGTGTTCGCACTGCTTGTCCCAAGTTGTAAACAAGTTTGGAACAAGCTGTTGTAACAGGCTTGATTTCATTATCAGACTTGTTGCAAGATTGTTCTAACATGTCTGCTACAGTCTTGATATAACAACATTGTAACAGCCTTGTCTCGTCAACCTTGTAATATTCTTGTTATATCTTGACTGCATCAGACTTGTCAGAACAACCTTGTGACAAGTCTGATAATGCCATCAAGCTTGTTACAAGTTGTTAACAGCTTGTTCCATACGTGTTACAACAACTGGGAACAAGCAGTGCGAACACAGCTTGTGAACAGATTTGTAACAACTTGTCTGCAGCCCTGTAACAACTTGTGCGTTTTTACGTGTGAACAGAACAGAATCGGCACACATCAGAAAAACCTCACAACTTGTCAACAAGATGTGTTCGCAACAGGCTTGTAGCAAGGTTGTCAATCAATTGTAACAATGCTGTCATTTATCAATTTGCTACAAGGTTGTCACTCGCAACTTGTTCATTGACAAATTGTTGAATTGCGGAACGAAAACAAGTTGTTGGAACAACTTGTAACAAGTCTGTTGACCTCAACAACATTGTCGCAAGTCATCATCAACAAGTCGTACGCGTTGTCAACAAGCTGGACCCAACCAGTGCGAACACATCCTGTTGACGAGTTGTTGGAACAGCCTTGCTACAATTTGGCTGCAGGTTTGTCACAACTTGTGCGTTTTTACGCGTGTATGTCGGTTAATATCTACGTTCATTCGCTGAGGTGCAAGCTGTTGACCGAGGTGACCTGGAAACTAGCGGTGTCACTTGGAGGGAAGATTCATGCAAATGGGGAACCATACTCAAATTCATCTGGTTCTACATGTTCACAATGAACCGGATTACACGCGTAAAAATATCATATCTTGTAGCAAGTCTGCCAACAAGCCGTCGATCAACAAGTTGTGTTCGCACTGCTTGTCCCAAGTTGTCAACTAGTTTGGAACAAGCTGTGAACATCTTGTAACAACCTCGTTGATATTATCTATCAGACTTGTTGCAAGGTTGTTCCACAAGTCCGATACAGTCATGATATAACAATATTATTACACTGACATTGTGTCGTCAACCTTGTAACATTCTTGTTATATCGTGACTGTATCAGACTTGTCAGAACAACCTTGTACCAAGTCTGATAATGCCATCAAGCTTGTTACAAGTTGTTAACAGCTTGTTCCAAACTTGTTACAACAACTGGGAACAAGCAGTGCGAACACAACTTGTCGACAGCTTGTGAACAGATTTGTAACAACTTGTTTGCAGACCTGTAACAACTTGTGCGTTTTTACGTGTTTAATTACGAGACGAAAAGTGTACATACGAAACCGGATGAATTGTAGTCCCAGAAGTATTTACGTACTTGATGTTAGTTTAACATATTGAGTTACTATTCTTCTCAATGCGCAAAATGGTCTCGAAAAAGAAAAGAAAGACCGAAGGCGCCGCGTCAACACACGTAAAAAACGCACAAGTTGTTACAAGTCTGCAAACAAGTTGTTACAAATCTGTTCACAAGCTGTTTAACAACTTGTAACAAGCTTGATGGCATTATCAGACTTGTTACAAGGTTGTTCTAACAAGTCTGATACAGTCGTGATATAACAAGAATGTTACAAGGTTGTATAAACAGTACTGTCATATCATGATTGTACCAAACTTGTTGGAACAACCTTGCAAGAAGTCTGATAATACCATACCATCAAGCTTGTTACAAGTTGTTTAACAGCTTGTTCCAAACTTGTTGAGAACTTGGGACAAGTAATGCGAACAGAACTTGTTGGCAGACTTGCTACAAGAAGGGAGCCGTTCCATTGGGAGCACTGAACCTTTCATTCATAGAAGCTGCTAGAGTATTTTTGTTTCGTTCCCCGCAGGAACGAAACGGTACTGTATTTGGTTTCGAGCAATTATCACAGGAAAGTGACGTCAGAGATCAAAGTTATCCAATCCTTTGCCAGTATTCTTGCTCAAACGTCAATTACATTTAGAATCGTCCAATGAGATGACCGCTCCTAGCATAAGAAGGTTTTTGGAGGCGTGGCGTATAATTCGGAAATCTTAGTTAATTATATATCAACCTATGAGAACATGCTAACTTAACCTGAAGTTCAGGCCCTAATTTTAAATAGGGCCTGACACAAAACCTGTCTAGACCGTGGGACGCTCACATGTTATTTTTAGACACAGCATGCAATATGATTGACAAGTGTTGTAGATTTCGTTACACAAAAAAAAATATATTCTCATGAACATGTCCGCAGAGGTCCGCAGAGTGTGCATTTTGCTTTTCAATTAAACTTAAAAATTCAAGGTATTTTTATAGAATTAAGAGTCAGTTTCTCTATTTAACCGAACAGCAAACAAAGATTCAATTAGTTTTGTGTACAGCTTGACTGCCAAGCTTTCTCAAGGTCTCAACTTGCTGGACGCGGATATACCAGGGATATACTCTAACGGGCTAACAACAGCAACAATAAAATTCTCAATCGTACCACGAAGAAGGCGATGTAGCTCAGAAAACAACGCCGGTAGGACCTGATATTAAAAATAAGACTTTTGCGGGCGAAGCCAGTTGGCAGAACATCTTGGCTGTCAACAACAAGCTTTCGAATAGATGACTAGTTTGGCTGTTCTTTCAGCGTCGTGTGTCCAAAATTCGTCAAAGATTTTGATGAAGACCTTTCAAATACTACTTGTTTGATTTATTTTCTGCCATAAAGCATAAAAGAAAAGAAATTCGAAGAAATCGATAATGGATTTGTTACGTGCGTTTGACCTTTATATTACTGTATTATTGTCCCCTTGAGCCCTTGACCGAGCTATTTTTAAAACTGTTGTTTATGTGAACTTGCAACCAATCAAAATCTTAGGGCCTGAACTTCAGGTTAAATCTACAGGCACGATGATTTATATATTTATTATATAGTTTTCTTTGTTTTTCTTCATTTTAAATACTACTACTGTATTTCTGGACCGCTCGGCCCCTCCAGGTAATGAAAATTTATACTAATACGTGCAAAAAATTACCAGAACCCGCCCGCCTCACAAAATGAACCAATTTCATTGCTCGACATATACAAGTGATCTATGGTCACAACCGCTAATTTAATACAGACGTCTGGTATTTCTATAATTATATTGGAACGAAACATTATTTCTTTTTTTAAAGAAATATTTTCTTGTTGACTGTGTAGTAAAGTATATAGCAAATTTACCATAATGTAATTGCACGCGCGAACTCACGCGTGTCAAAGTCCCGCGTGTAGAATAATTAGACTGCTCGCTTCCTTGGCCTTTGACGTTTCTGTTCTACAAATTTGAACTGATTTGTAAAGCCGAAAAACAGGTACGTTTATGTTTTTATTGTACTATTTTTATGCACAAATACAAGCTGTATATATCTTATTGATGGCCTTGTCAGATAATGTGTTATAGTGTGTTTAATTGTGGTTTTATTATGCCGAATGTATTGTGGCTTCTGACCGCTTCGCTTCCTGGATGGACAAATTTCGATACAGCTTTGAGTTTTATTATAAGTTTATTGTTACAATTGGCAGGAATATAGACATTTAATTGGAACTGGTTTCAAGTAGAAATATAAGCTACATTTTGTTTAAATGGAAACAGCAAAATTTATATTACCAAAGCCAATATTACGCTTTTTTGAAAGCAAGTCACCGATGTGTGCAAAATCTGTAATTTCGCATTCTCGATATATTTCTATAGCAAGGTCATAGATTATAATTAGTACTGAAACAAAGCTGTGTCTTAATGTTTAGCTTTTAAACTAAAGTTTGTGTCAACTGTTTTCGAGGAGAAACTCGGAAATTAGCCAGAATTTATATTGTCCTAAAATAGTTCGAACTTTCCGCTAATTTCGATCCATATTGGCGAATTTCGTCCTTATATAAAATCCGGTGTTTATGAATAGGAGAATAATTTATGAGGTCTATGAGTATTTCCCATGATTAGTTTACATCTTTGTGGGCTTTGTACTCTACAGAAACAGCTTTATTATTTGATTGACCACATAATACAAATATGATATTTTTGCTGCCTAAAGACGGCCGGATATATTCATCTGAGCAAGTACTGTATTATAAATGCACTAAAAATAGTTGTCCTCGATGATAATTTGAATAATAATGGGATTTTGGTTTTAAGGCGTATGACGAGTTTCAATTTTTTTCCGTTTCAATTTGCAATGCAATTAACATTGTTTGTGGCAATTAGAATTTTCTAGGTAAACATTCCAAGTTGTAATAAATTATTTGCCTCAAAAATGTCAAATGTCTGGTTTGCAAGTTAAGAATTCGAAAGCTTGCAATAAATTCAGCTATTTCTTGCATCAATTTATTAACATCTAATTGTGATTAGAATTAAAAATTTATAATTATGGAGTTGATATATGATTGGATATTGCACCTTTCTTGTTTATTTAGGCGAAAATGCCGCCTGGAGTTGACAAACAATCATCTGGTGCTAAAGTAGTCAAAGAGGGATGGTTGCACAAGCGAGGTTTGTTGTTCTCAACATCATCGATTAAACTATTACCGTTTGCAAGCTTTCATGAAGCATGTATTTGAAACTAGGTTTCAAAACATTTCTTACCTGAAGTTTGTCAATCGAAGCTTTTTGTTTTGCCCTACCTGCATTTTTATATACCTGTAACACTTGCATTTCCTTTACTGGAGCCATTTTCCCTTGATTTAGCCAGTATGAAACATTCAAGGGGGCAAGGGGGGGGGGTCTCGTCACGAAATCACGAAGATCATTTTTCGATTTCACGAGTCATGAAAAACAAAATTTCATTTTCACGATTTTTAGAAACACAGAAGCATAACAAAGTCTGAAACCATTTAACACATACTGACTTTAACATTAGAGCCGTTTAAAGGACAATGGAAATCATTGCGAGGCATTACGAGCATCGTACAGTGGTTCACGAAGTTTACGAAGAGGTACGAAGGTATACGATAACGACGTTTACCGATGAAACCTCGACCTCAAGTTAAACGAAGAAACCTCAAGAAAGACAACCGCGGGAAGCAAATTTATAAATTTTTCCCCATAATATTACATTTGGGCCGAGTTTAAACGTAAATATTCACAAGTTAGGGTAAAATATTTGTAAATTCAAGACCATAGCTAGCCTTTTAGCTCTTCACGATTCATGGAACGCATATTAATCACGATTCACGAAATGGTATTTCTTTAAATCACGAAGCACGAATAATTGCTAATCACAAGTCACGAAAATACCCTTGCCCCCCCCCCCCCCTTCAAAGGTAAAAATTTTGCATGCAAAAGAATTCCTTTGATGCCAAACCCACAAATGTTATTTTGTCAAAACAAAAAGTTTTGGTTGACAAACTTTGCAGGAGAAAGATTTTTGAAACATGGTTTCAAATGCACACTTCAAGGATGCCTGCAAATGGTAGTAGCTTTATTTATGGCTCTATCATTTCTAGACTGTTCTCCTTAGAGGTCCAGTAAAGGGCTTAACCCTTTACAGGTAAACTACATCAAGCGTTCGTCTTTTTAGATCCTAACTTGATTGCAATTATCCTCATTACCTTTGCATATTTGAAAAACTCCCTTGCAAACAGAAGAGGAAGTTAGGAACTTGTAACAGGAATTTAAGAACTTCTGACAGGAATTGAGGAAAATTTATGTAATTGACTTCATGCCTGTCAGGTGTTGGGATTGTTTACGTTTTGAACCGCTACATTTGTAAAATATGATATACTAACTGAATATCTAACACATTTCTGGTTTGCTACGGTTGTAAATAAATATAAAGAAGATACGTTTCAATTAAAAAAAGTTTGAAAGATGCAAAATTTGGGCAATGTTTATATCTGGGGGTTCCCCTTTGTTATGAGCAGAACTGATGCGCAGAATGGAGTGGAAATCATCTTTAAAAAAAGTAGAAAATTTCAATTTTTCTAAATACATTTTGCAATATTTACCAACCAGATTTAATAAGAGTCGTACTCAAGACGTAAATGATGCCATCAAAAACTTAAGATTTCCTGTTCTGTGGTCGAATTTTATTCATCAGCCGACAATCTTGTCATCTTGATAATAATATGAAAATTTTCGAACAATTGGGTTTGAGCAAATTAGCGGACACTCAATTTTGACAATATGAAACATAACTCAAAAAAATTCTTTTGTGCCCGGTCCCCCTGTCGCAATTTGCAAGCTTCAAGCAAAGCGGGCAAGTTTGGACCATGCAAGGCTAACTGCTAAAAAACTCAATATACATGCATGATTGGCTTTTAGGAACATCAGCAAACTTTACTCATCAAGACAAGAGTGCTGCCACTCAGTGGGCTAATTTGTTATTGGTCTAATGTTACTACAGGAAGAAACCTAAACTACATATCTAACTTTATTGATACTGGATAGTTCTATCAGCTTTAAACTGTTCTTCTAAGAAGTCCATTTATTTAATTAAGTTGCATTTCACTAAATACGGTACCTTAATATTTTTGTGACAAGAAAATACACCCTTCCGGAAAGTATATCACTTTTGTGTATTTGAGATCAGTTAAATCCAAGCCCCTCAATCACGAAAACAAGACTCTATAGCCAAAGTGATATACTTTCCAGAAGGGTCTATTCTACTCATCAAGAGGGGAGTGCTAGTGCTTAATGGTCAAACAGTCAACCTTGGCAATTTTTGTGATTGGTTGATGTGTAGCCAAATTATAATCATACAACTGCAAATTGCAGGAGACGTCAGTCAGTAGCACCATCAGGATTATATTTTAGGGATCAAATTTGTGAGTCAACATATTTAGAGGTGGGGGGCAGCCACCCTACCCTTGCCCCCCCCCCCCCTGCTTGGTGGCACCACTGCTGTCAGTGATACCAAACCAGTATTTAAAAAATACACTTATCTTTCATGTAGGTGAATACATAAAAAATTGGCGCCCACGATACTTTCAGCTTTGGAGTGATGGAAGTTTCCTCGGGTATAAAGACCCTGCCAAGACAGACGAAGAGCCTCTGAACAACTTTACCGTTCAAAGTAAGTACTCAACCATCTTAGGCATAAAGGGGATTGATTTGAAATTCTTTTTGAGGACCATTAGAGAATATAACATAATTTGTTGTTAGAAAATTTTCTTGACTTTTCCCAGCATTTGACTGAATTTCCATGGATTTCTAAGTTTTTGGGTGGGGCAATTGTTGACTTAGGAGAGTCATGTGCATTAATGGGTTAATCAAGCTATCTGCCAATGTGCCTAATTGTTAACCATTAGGCTGCATTGCTTCCAAATGCGCATGACTTTACTATTTCCCATTGTAACACAGGGTTCCCAAGCTATTTCACCAGCTATTTCTCCTGACTATAAACAAAATATTTCTTCCTTACAAAAGAAATGGGAATAGGTTTATATAACATAAATTTTACATAATATTCTTCGCTTTATATTTGGATATGACAAAATCTGCAAAACTACTCCAAAAAAATTGTCACAGGGAGATGGCCCGAACCCCCCCCCCCCCTCTTTGGTGAGATACATTTGGCACTACATAACTGCACAAGTCACCAAATTCCATTGGAAACCCTGCTAATGCCATACTATTTTACTCTGTCTTAAGCCCAAGTCACACTACACAACAATAATGATACGAAAACTTGTAAACACGCAATGATTGGTCAAAAAAATTATGTTGGTGTCCACACACAATGAAAATAATAAAATTATCACTTGATGATAATGATTTTAAAATTGCTCACCCGAGCGATTTTTTTCAGTCGGACAATAACGATAAATTTTTTTACCAATCAGTGCACATATACATGTTATTGACATCTTTGTGTAGTGTGACCGGGCCTTAAGGCCAGATCGACAATTGATGGCAGAGTCTTGCACATTATTTGTAACTGGTTAAATATTTACATATTAATTCTTTCATTTTCAGAATGTCAAATAGTTAGGGCAGAGAAACCAAAACCTCACTCATTCTTTGTCAGGTAAAATAAAAATACTTTGTTTCACTTTCACATTTATTGCTTGTAACATTGAAACTACTGTACGTGTATTAACATTTGTTTCACCTCAGGTGTTACCAATGGACCACTCTTGTTGAAAGGCTTTTCCATGTCGAAACTAATCATGAAAGGTACGTGTGAGTTGACGCAGTGGCGGACACTTCGCAAATGGGGGGATTTTGGTTGAGAACATATGACCACCTTTTGTAGCTGGAAATTTTGGTTCTTTAAACTTTTTTGCCTTAAATTTCATGGAAATATAGCTTTATTTATTTATAGCCTACTAATGCTTTCATGCTTCAAGTATTATTGTTACAATGTTGTTACACTGTTATCCAGCTATTGTTCAAAGGCTTTCAGAAATCATTGGGGCAGTTACCCCTCCCCCTCCCCCCTCCAAGTCTGATACAGTCATGGTATAACAGGAATGTTACAAGGTTGACGACACAAGGTTGTAAC
This sequence comes from Paramuricea clavata, assembly GCA_902702795.2. Lineage (NCBI taxonomy): Eukaryota > Metazoa > Cnidaria > Anthozoa > Malacalcyonacea > Plexauridae > Paramuricea > Paramuricea clavata. Next base: position 20,800 of record CACRXK020001589.1, read on the forward strand.
TGTTGGAACAACCTTGCTACAAGTTTGATAATATCAGTCAACAAGGTTGTTACAAGTTGTTGGCAGACTTGCTACAAGATGTGAGATTTTTACATGTGGCTGGATCGTTTATCCTATAAACACACAAACCAAATTGTATATACAATATGTTAACAAAAGGCATGCAGATTACGGACGTGGCTAACATGCGAGTTTCCTTTGTTAGACAGGCTGGTACGAACAAGGCACTAGTCTGTCGGTCACTCACTCTGCCTAGCTTTCTCTTGTATAATCAACCATACAATATTGTGTCCTAGGGAGGAATGGCTACGATGTATCCATGAGGTATCAAATAATATTCACGCAAAAGAACAATCGCTACCAGAAGAAAAGCATGTCTTGGAAGGGAAAAAAATGGTAAAGGAGACTAATTGAGATACATCAAAATTTTCCTGTAATATCCTGTTTTGAACTTGTATTAATTTTTTTATTAGTCATTAGAAGATTTTTCAATTTTAAAAGTTCTTGGAAAAGGGACTTTTGGAAAGGTATTGTATACGAGATATATGTCTAGTGTGGGCTCCAATCCTGTTGGCTGGATATAATGGGCGAAAGACTAAATTTTGATCTAGGCAAGAAGAACAAAATCCATCACCACAGCTAGAAAGAGCATGTTAAATTAGTAAAATTGCAAAGTTTGGCCGCGAAATGTTGTAAAATGCGGAAATTATATATAGCCCTGCGAAATTTGCAAATTTTGTATTAATTTGTATTACGCGCGGGAAAATGCACCGCATTTGGGCCGAAAGTGGTGCAAATTCCCGCTCGTAATACAAATTAATACAAAATTTGCAAATTTCGCAAGTCTATATTTTCCGCATTTTACAACATTTCGCAACCAAACTTTGCAATTTTACTATTTTTAACATGCTCTTTCTTTCGGATATAATTTTTGCCCTTTTTCAACATTTAGTTAATTTGTTTTAGGTTATGCTTGCTAAACAGAAAAGTTCTGGTGAACTCTTCGCTTTAAAAGTTTTGAAGAAAGAAGTGATTGTTGCAAAGGTGAACGTTGTATAATTAAAAATTTTGCATACATTTTTTTGAATTTTGTATACTGTTTATATTTTGTATTTTGTAATAAGTGTGTATTCTTTGTTGTTCTATAGGATGAAGTCGTTCACACCTTAACAGAAAACAGAGTATTACAACAGTGCAAACATCCGTTTTTGACGGTAAGCTAGGTAGAGCCTCACATTGGTCAAATTTAGCAAAATGTCTCCCACTCGTGCGGGCTCGTATTGTCCGCGGACATTTTACGGAAAGTGGCCAGTTATTTGAAAAATGCGAAAGTTCTGCGAAAGTTTCAATTTTTCACCGCAGGTCCGCTGAAAATGCGAGCCTGCGGTACTGGGAGAAAATTTGCTGAATATGGCCAGCGTGGCCTGTATCATAATGTGGAGCGGTCAAATTTTTCCCCAAGAGAGAAGGTTGATTTGTTTTTTGCGATTAGCTAGGGCATTCGCTGCATCCTTGAATGAATCCTTGATGTCATCTTTGTCAAATCTCGTCGAGTGTTTACAGGAATGGCGAAACTTAGAGCATTGACTTTTCTTCGGATTTGGGTGACTAATTTAAATGAGCCTTTCTCACTGCCAATTTTTGGGGTACTACCTCTCCCACATTTGAGAGTCTCCGCGCCACGAAATGCAACTTTTTAGTATTATATAGTTGTTTGTGTGTAATGGTAAATTTACAGTTCAACTTTTAAAAGTCGCTGTTCGCGTTGTTTGAATTGTCTATAGAATCTTTCACCAAGGCAGACAGTGTACCACAAATGGCGGATTTGGGCCTTCGTGAGAAAGGCTAATTGTGAACAAAGTCATGCAAAAGCCTCTTTCGAACAAACTATTTAAAAGCCTAGTTTTCATATGTCGCCATCCATCGGCAATGTTCAACTATACTGTTTATTGCACCCTTACCTCAATGACCTCGTCTTCATGTGATTATTTTCTCATGTTTCATGTTTCATGCAAATAGGATTAAAAAGAGAAACATTATACAAATAATAAATGTTTATGAGTGCAATGGTAAGAATATTAAGGGCCCACAGTAATTGGTTTTAACTGTTGTGGTGTCCCAGCCATCTGACTGTATGTATTGTACTGTACTGAACTATATATATATACTGTACTGTCTTGTGTTAGATTGTATCGTTTTGTTTTTTGTATTGTACTGTATTGTTATTGTTTTGTATTGTATTATATGGTATATATATAAATGGCGAAGTTATATAAATAAATAAATAAATATTTTCATGAGGTGAAAGATGAAATGTTCCATTCAACGAGGCGACAGCCGAGTTGAATGGAACATTCCATCTTTCACCGAACGAAAATATTCTTACCATTGCACGAATAGAAACATTCATTATTTGTTTTATATAATACCAAAATAGACTAATATTAAAAGGTTTACTGTAAGCTCCCGCCATTTTGACGAGTCGTATTTGCATTAAATCCCATTTACTGAGTTTCGAATATCGGGTTAAAATAAACTGCGATCACCGTACGAGAAGCATTTTGACGGATGCGATTTATCGAAAACACAAAGAGCATGCAATGGAATAAAACGTATAGTGCATACAATTGCACTCGCATGCAATAGTGCAATGGAACGTATTCCATTGCACTCTTGGGAAATGGAATTTTCTATTCAATATCACGTGACCATAAACAGCCAATTAAACGATCAGAATTCAATAAGGTATTATATAAAAAGTATTCATGCACAAAACATGGGGATATAACGTTGATGTGCGCGGCTGTTATGCTAAAAAAGGCAAATATTTCAGTTATATTTTTGTAGCATTCCTTGACATGACCGGGCATTCTTTGCAGTGTAATATACTTAGGGACCGTTCATTATTTATACCCGGGGTTGGTACCGAAGAGATATGGGTTGGGTAATCAAGTTTTTGACTAGATCATGGGTTGGGTAAAAACATTTATGGCTGTTTGTCAGCTATAAAATAAAATAAAACCAAAATTACCAAGCATTGGAAAATATGAAGAAAAATGTGTACAATACATTCTGTACCAAAATAGACCATCCGTGATTGAGGAAGGACTCTATCATTGCCATCAGCAGGAACGTGATTGCTTTGGCACACTCGGTGAGTTTGAGTGTGAGTGAGCTTTTAGAATTTAGGCAACTTGATTTCTGTCACCATAATCTTGTGTGTTTAATTATTATGGAGTACAGTAACATATGGGTTGGGTAAACATTATTTTTACCATTGTTGAGGTTGGGTAAATAAAAAATGTACAGTGTTTTTCGCTTCTCTTCGGTACCAACCCCAAGTATAAATAATGAACGGTCCCTTATTCCAATCTAGCTTGTGTTCTGATTATTTCTATTACTTATTCTTTTTAAAACATTTTCCAGGAGCTGAGATATTCATTTCAAACACGAGATAGATTGGTTTTTGTTATGGAATATGTAAATGGTGGGGAGGTAAGGGTAACAATGACTATAGATGTATGTCTTCAAAAAAACACTAATCCCGTAAAACCAACAGCAATAACGACAAAGACAATGGATCTATTACCTAATGAACAGAATTTTGATCTGGACAAGTCTAGACAAAAATGTCATCACAGCTTGAAAGAGCATCACAAAATTAGTAATATTCCGAAGTTTCGTTGCGAAATGTTGTAAAATGCGGATAATATAGCCCTGCGAAGTTTGCTGTTTTTCAGTCATTTTGTATTACGTATACGGAAATTGATACCGCTTTCTGAAAAAAGGTATCAATTTCCCGTGCGTAATACAAAATGACTGAAAAACGGCAAACTTCGCAGGGCTATATTCGCATTTTACAACATTTCACAACGAAACTTCGGAATATTACTAATTTTGTGATGCTCTTACAAGCTGTGATGAAATTTTTGTCTACACTTGTCTAGATCAAAATTTTGTTCATTAGGTAGTAGGTCCATTCTTGGAATTTTTTTTTTCGGGGGGGGGTGGTGGGGGGCGAAATTTTCAACATGTATGCCAAAGGGGTCTAAGTTATGCAAATCTTTCAGAACATGGACCACTAGCCTGCGGTGCAGACACTTCGTATTTCATGATCATGAAATACGAAGCGTCTGCACCGCAGGCTAATGGACCACTTGAAGAAATGAAGTTTATCAGCTTTGCTGTCATGTGCTGGCCTCAGTCAATAAAGTTTTATTATTATTAATATTATTATCATCTGCCAATACCAACTGGTCACACTCATCGCCATTGCTAATACCACTCATTTGCTGATATCAAGCAAAAAATTGTCTAAAATATGTATTTTCCCTATGTAAAGTACCCTATTTTTTTTGGATATGAAACTGGACCACAGCATTTCATGTTCGGTCTTATTCGAAAAAACTGTCCTGCATTTACAAGTTACAACAAAATTATACAGTCTTTAATTATAGAATATGAAACTCAGAGATCAAAACTATTTAACCCTAATTTTTTTGGAATGTTATTTTATGTTACAGTTATTCTTCCATCTGTCAAAAGAACGTGTATTTAGTGAAGAACGAAGCAAATTCTACGCGACAGAAATTATCCTTGCTGTGCAATATCTACATGAGCAAGGCGTGGTGTATAGAGATCTCAAGGTAGTTCTAGTTCATTTGATTATCGATCAAGGCAAGAAGAACGAAACCCAACACCACAGCTGGAAAGAGCATCTTAGAATGAGTAAAACTGCAGAGATTGGTTGCTAAATGTTGTAAAATGAAGAAAATATAGCCCCGTGAAGTTCGCAAATTTTGTATACACTCGTAAAAATAACCATTTTCGGCTCAAAAATGGTTATTTTTCACGCGCGTAATACAAATATATACAAAATTTGCGAATTTCACAGGGCTATAATTTCCTCATTTTACAACAATTCGCAACCAAACTTTGCAATTTTACTCATTTTAAGATGCTCTTTCCAGCTATGGTAATGGTTTCGTTCTTCTTGTCCAGATCAAAATTTAGTCTATTGCTGGTATCGTCCATCATACTTGCAGTTATTAAAATTAAGAATTAAATTTTGGATATTAATATTCCAGCATGTAAGTGGTTGTAATCCTTTACCGGCTGATAGTTTCAGCAAATACAAAACTAATGTTATTCCAAGACGATTCAGCTTGCCCGGTGTGGATGCACACTCAGAGTAACATCACAAACATCATATTTACCTGAGTAAAAACTGTATATTTCGAATCTATTTTGATTCATCTTCAGCAGTATCTTCACAAGATAACTTGAAAAGATACTGCTGAAGATACCTTGTAAAGATACTGCTGAAGATGAATCAAAATAGATTCGAAATATACAGTTTTTAAAATAGATGTTTTGTTAAAATACATACTTTTTTTCGGAATAACATTAGTTTTATGAGTGGTTGTAAATTGAGCAGAAAGTCGGCGCATTCATAGTACGTGATGCGTAACTATTCTTCCTGCACCAGTCTGGGGTGGACCCAGCTGGTCATATCTGGTAGGGAGGGGTCTGAGCGTTGATCATGGCTTGGGGAGGACCGTTGACAGATCATTACACCCTCCCTCTAGTGGGGATACGCTCCACCATGGATATACACACCTCCACCCACCCACTTTGCACGCTCCCCCCCCCCCTCAGCAAATCAATCCCTGGCACCATTAGTTAATCAAACCATCAATCATTCACAGCAAGAATTGGGTATAATATCCGACATGTTTTCCACTTGCTACTTTGGTCAGGTCTAAGTCATTAAATGAAATCCCAAAGGAAATACATTCACGGATGAAACGTATTGTATATTTCAGTTGGAAAATCTGTTGCTTGATGCAGATGGTCATATAAAGATAACAGATTTTGGTTTGTGTAAAGAAGAAATTACGTATGGTGCCACAACCAGGACATTCTGTGGTACTCCCGAATACCTCGCTCCTGAAGTAAGTCCTCCATTTTTTAGCGACATACCATTAGCCTGGGTCAAACGAGCTTGAGAATTGGCGGGGGTTGATAAACGAGAGTTTCCATGAGAGTTGACTGGATATCAGATCAAACGAAAGTACTCGAAAGACTAGTGGAATAGTAATGTCTTCACGAAACCTAGCAAAAAGTGTAAAGGAGATTACGAGAGGGAGTAAACTATGGAGTAAACTCAGTAGAACTTCTGTTAGGCAAAAAAATACGTGAGTTTCCTGCTTTCCGACCTTACCTAGCTTTTGGGCGCCGAAATCCTGATTCTAAACTTTTTTATTAGATCATGCTTGTGGAAAATGGAAATTTGAGGCAATATTAGGGAAATGTATCTTTGGATGTGGACACACTGACTAAACGAAGTTAACAAACATGGCGTCCGGCCGCTACCCTACCTATGTTTTTACAAGAAGAAATAGGAAACCCACATATTTTTTTGGCCTTACAAGGAAGATGTGATGAAATTGCTTTAACAGTTTTTTTTTTATATAAACTTTATTTGAATGTTTGCCCCGAAAGCCATGCTTATCAAGGGGGCTCACATATATCAAGGGGGCTCACATATATCAAGGGGGCTCACGTATTTCTTATATATCAAGGGGGCTCACGTATTTTTCCCGTATTTCTTCTTATTTTGCCATGTAGGCACATAGGGGAAAAAATTCGTTCATGAAATCGCCCGGTCCTAAATTTGACAACTTTTTATCGACAAGATTCCTGACTGTCAAATCAACCAAACAAAACTTGTATAATTACATTTTCTATTACTCGCTGAGCTTTAAAACTGCTATTTGAGCCATTTGAAAATTGTGTAACAAACTTTTGATATGATTACGACACACATATTTGATTTAGAAGAGATATGTTTTGTTGAGTTTGTCTAACACACACACCTCTTCAATGTCTTCAGTGATACACGAACTACACGTAAAACTCGTGTAACTGACATTATTCAAAGCTGCGTGTAATCGTATGTAATTAGAATTTACTTTGTACAATGCTTCGTGTAGTTGTGAGTGGAGTGCACAAGCACGCAGGAGTCACAAAACCTTTGAGCCCCGCTGTGACTACTCAACTAACTAAAGTAATCAACTAACCAACTGCTTCGGTCAATGTAGGTTTTAGAAGACAGTGATTATGGTCGTTCGGTAGATTGGTGGGGTGTGGGGATCGTCATGTACGAGATGATGTGTGGTAGACTCCCCTTCTACAGTCGAGATCACGAAGTGTTGTTCGAACTCATACTTACGGTAAGAAACCGAAGATGCGAATATTTATGTGTTTTCGTGATAAATAGTGAGAAGGTATTTTTTTGCAAAAATGTCCATGCAGGAGGATGTAAAGTTCCCACAACGTTTGTCGGATCTAGCCAAGTCGGTGTTGGCGGGATTATTGGAGAAGAACCCCAAGAAACGGTAAGTACAGAACCAAACAGCTGTCAGTACTGTCCTCCGTTCAGTTGTATCTTTCTGATAAACTGTAACATTTTCATTCAATTCGTTTTGCTCCTCTAGGTTGGGAGGTGATATATCTGACGCTAATCAAATTAAAAGACATCCATTCTTCACCGATGTGAGATGGGATGATGTCCTCGACAAAAAGGTTCTTCCTCGCTTTGTATCATTGTTCATTTATGCTGGATTATATATTTACGTGATCTAGTCACTGGTTAAAAACATAGCCGGAATTTTGAGTAGGGGAGCCCTCCCCCGAGACCGTTTAACACCTCCTCTGAGACTTTTGCACCTCCTCTGTATATTCATGATGCACTTGAAAAATGTTAAATGGTAGATCAAAGCACAGTTGCATAAACTGTAATCAAGTTCAAAATTTGATTCAAACTTGATAGCTAACTTTAATGTTTGCAAATGATGGATCAAAATTTGACTCAAACTTGACTGCTAACTTTAATGTGTGCAAATGATGGATCGAAATCAAAATTTGACTCAAACTTGATAGCTAACTTTAATGTTTCCACTTTCCAATACAATTAGTAAAATAGAGCCTGATACTCAGGCCAAACGGTTCTAACGCATTGTGCCACCATGAATAGCTTTAGCTCATCTTTCGATGTACACTTGTTTGCAGATGAAACCTCCGTACATACCATCGATAAAAGATGCCCAGGACACATCTTACTTTGACAGAGAATTCACGGAACAACCAGCTCAACTCACACCGCCTGGCGCTGGAGGTACGTGGCTTTGTTGTACAGTAACTTACACGGCTTCTATGTACACCAGACGTAATCATTTTCTATTTGTAAATGTTAATTATCTGTCTACCATACCGCACCATGACACCATACCACATCACACCATATCACACCATGCCATACCACATCACACCATACCAATGATACCAAATTTACCATATACACCTATGATACCATATACACCTTGCCACGCCACACCATACCACATCACACCATACCAATGATACCAAATTTACCATATACACCTATGATACCATATACACCTTGCCACGCCATACCACATCACACCATACCACAACGTATCACCATATCATATCACACCATGCCACACTATACCATACCATACCACATCACACCATACCATATCATACTATTCCTTGCCACGCCATACCACATCACACCAACCACACCATACTTCATCACAACTTATCACACCATATCATATCGCACCATGCCACACTATATCATACCACACTATATCATACCACACCATAATATACCATACCACATCACACCATACAGTAGGTACACACCATACTACACCACACTCGCCTGACTGTTGGAAGTACGTGTTTGATACATCTAGGGGCAGAATGTCTTACCTAGTTGTACACTTATCTACCATACCATACCATACCATACCTTACCATACCTTACCATATCATGTACCATACCATATACCATACCATGTACCATGCCATGTACCATACCATGTACCATACCATGTACCATACCATGTACCATACCATGTACCATACCATGTACCATACCATGTACCATACCATGTACAATATAATACAATGCCATACCACACCATATACCAACTCGTTCACCTTACTATAACCGCTCAGCCTTCTGTAATCTTTACTTTCACATAGGTGCCCTTGATGGAATCCCGGAAGAGGCCGACGCTCAGTTTCAAAAGTTCTCGTACGTTGACACGGAAGACTTGCCGATAACATAAAATAAATCTCAATAACTTATTCTAGTGTTGGCACACATTCAGGTAATTTAATCGTGAGGAAACTTGCGCCATAATTTTATAATATATACTCATTCAATGACCATCTAGAAATGGTTGCAACCAGATAATTGGTTGTTTCAACCTTTCAATTTTTACAATGTAGCCATACAATGAGTGTATTTTTCATAATATAACGGGCAATTTCCCCTTATATGTAAATGAAAATTGGGGGGAGGGACTGTTCTAGCTATATGTTAAGTTATTATGCAATTTAATTTTTGAAATCGCTCATCTTTTTAAGTGAATTACTTTTCTGCCCAGCGAGTCGGCTATTATGTATTTTGTCGCATATTGTACGCTTTGTGAAGTTTTGGAGTGGCATAAAACCATGCTCTTCTCTTTCAAAATATCTTAAAAATAGGGAAAGTTAGTGCCACAAATACTGCAGTATAATAGACATAAGTTCAGTGGCGTAACGCAACCTCCTGAGGCCCCCCGTCAAATTAAGTGGGCCCTATTTTTTTCCAAAAAAAGTTGGCCGGGGGAGGAGAAAAAAACTTTCAAAATTTTTCCCCTCATTTCCCTATGTCTACTAAAAAAGGAGTCATTTCACAATTCCTGCTTTTGGGGGCCACCCGTTGCAAATTTTCTGTTTCGGGCCAATTTGCCGAATGTACTAGCAAAAATGGTATGGTAATTTTTGCCGGAGGCCCCCCAGGCGTGGGGGGCCCAGGTCTCTGGGCACCCAAACACCCGCCAGTTACGCCACTACATAAGTTGTATATCTTTTAGTAATTTGCGCTCCGTTTCTCTCTGTCTGAATATACAGGAATAGAAATAACTCAGTTGAATTTTTCTAAAACTCTCGCCTCCGTTCATATTATAATTTATTTTAATTTTTCTCGACTCTGTAGGATTATACAGAAGTTCTTTTTTCAATATTTTATTATTTTCTCTACGTTTCGGGGAGTTTAACTGTCCGTCTTCAGGCTAAGAATTACAAAAATGACAAATAAAAAATAAAAATAGAAAAAATTTAAAAATTGATGAACATTTAAAAAAATGAAAATAATAAAACATTGAGAAAAAAACCTTCCGTATAATCCGATAGAGTCAAAAAAATTAAAATCATTCCGAAACTTTGTGTGAAATACTTTTAAATGAATTTGGAAGTTTTGTAAAATAATAAAATAATATAGATTACTGTACTTGACTAGATTAGAATAAACATGATTTACCAATAGCAACATTTTTTCTTGCTAAATATACATATGAACCATTGTACCACGAAGTATGGTATCTAATTATTGCTAAGAAGTGATATATCAATTTTGTCCTTACTCACCGTTATTCGTTAGGTAAACCTCTCAGAACGGAGCCTTGCATGGACGATTAATCAAAGGACCTCTGTTACATTACTTACTACACAATAATATACATTAAAAAATTTCTCGATTTTGATTGGCTAAGAGCATTTAAATTTTATTGAACTACAAAGAAATGTGCCAAAATGGCCCGCTTCCATATTCCCTTAGAATCCCCCCCTCCAACAACAGCAATGTGCTTAAACTACTACAAGCGTACAAGTATTATGAACGAATCAATTCAATTTTCTTTAATCATTTCTTTCCTCGTACATTATACGGAACGGCTCCAGATACGCCGAATTACTTAATGCTACTAACTTTAACAAAAATATCAAATCTAGCGACTCTATGTTCAATGTGTTTATTTTTGTCAACTGGACTGTTTTTAAAAACCATTGTAGTTTTATTGCTGATACTAATTTTAAACAGCTAAAACCCATATACACGCCAAAAATGGTCGAAAAGACTCCTGCGCCGAACGAATAAAACTTGACGATTGAATATGTGCAGGCGAAGTGATCGTATACCAAACCAGGAATTATTTCATCAATGTTGCATTCGTATTGTCTGTTCATCATTTTGTCCGTTAACCATACCAATATGACAAATATCACGGCAGCGACCACTGTTTGAACGACAGATATTATGAAATAAGATTTCTCTATGCTGCAGGAATTTGGACAACATAAACAGTTAGTGCTATCATTTCCCTCAAAATCCCGTACAAATTCCTTCAATTTTGTTTTCACTTGACTTCTGTTTTCTGCGGACTCCCTAGAAGTTGGGTTGTTATAAGCGTGTTTGTAACAATCATGCAGTAAATCACTCATCTGCTCCAGTGTTGGTGATTTTAGGACGAACCAAGCATTATTACACACCACACAATAACCAGCGATGACTATCAACACGTTCGGAAAAAATCTAACCATCCAAAAAATATCCTCACCACATTCCGAGTTGACGTAATCAAACATGTTTCGACTGGTAAACTGAACGGCAATGTCTAACGAATCTTCTCCTTTCCGGGATGAGTTGTAAATCGTTGCACAAGTGATCTTGTTTAATGCAGAAGAGTTCTCTTGCGGCGGACAGCGTAGGACGGGTATACACACAGGACCAGATGCATAGAGACCAACCACTCCACAAACGACAGCGATCATGACCAAAACGAGGATAAGATAATCGATGACTACATCCCACCAAGGTTTAAGGAATTTCTCAGCCTCGCTTTGGACGTGTAATTTCAGAAGATCTCCCGAGAGCAGCATCGTCTGTTGAAGAAATAATGTACCATTACATTGTATATTGCCATTCAATACAATATATTACATGCAATTATACAGGGTGTACCAAAAAAGTCACCCTTTAGAAATCTCTCTTATGCGTTATTATACCCCTGAAGTATTTACAACTTCCCTTCGTCCAAATAATTTTACACTTTGGTTACACTTTGCGTTAACATGTAAGTTGTTACGACATGTACTCGTTGCTCTGTAGTCCGCAGTTGAACCGTCGTTGAACCATTCTTATACTCGAACTGACGGTAAGACAAATTTGTAATTTGACATTTTTGTGTTGCTGTTCGTTTTAGAAGCTATTTCAAATTCCCAGAGGTATATATTACTATACAACAACGCACGTTTAACAAGAAGAGTGGTTTCTACAGTATAGGGGGACTTTTTTTGGATGGAAATTTTGCAGATGGAAAGTTTTTAAAGTGTGAATTTTTTATACATTTATTAGACCTAACTTTTGGCGCAGTTGCGAAAATTGAATTTATAGGCGGCCTCTGTAGCTCAGTTGGTTAGGGCGCTTTCCATTTTAGGCCTGACCGCGGTCAGACCCGAATTTTTGTCTCTGTATCAATGGAAAGATTTGGTCTATATGTTTCTCAAATATCTAGCAAAAATGGACCTCATCCTAATTTCATTAAAATTTTCAGGTCCGTTTTATCTTTCATTCAACAATTTGACCGTTCTGACCCTTTCGATTCCTGCCCGAGGACGTAACTGTTCGCAACTGTTCCTGGTTAAGTCTAACAAACGTATATAAAATTTCCACTCGATATCTATCTACAAATCCCTTCAACTATTATTCAATCGAGTGAGCTGCCAACAAAATCTTGATATTTACCCAGAATTATAGATCTACCATAATAGCATATACATGACATTACATACGCACCTAAATATTTCAACTCGAGTGACCAATCTTGTCTGCTTGACAGTATAAGAAGATTATGAATGTGTTGGGGTTTATAACGAGCCCCTTTATATAACTTTCGACAATGCACATTCAACGTGGCTCAGCAATACGCGGTTTCAAAACGCACGAAAAATTTCTTTACGGTTGAAGATTTTCTCACGGATAGTATTCAAAATATGTCTTTGTAAAATTCTTAAACTTTATTTTAAAAATTTTGGGTGTTGAAAGCATTACGAGTAAACAACTTTTATAGGTCATGTGCAGAATTACTGGAGCGTACACAAGTTACATACACGCAAGCCTCGACGTCATTATTTTGAAAACAGAAATACCTACAATGGTACGGTCTATGGGTTACATACAGCAATGAAACAAATTGTAAAATAGTGTCGCTTCGCTTGCACGCCATAGCACTATTTGGGGGAGGGGGTTAAAGACTTCTTGGGGGGAGGGAGGAGAGTGGATGCATGCAGTGGAAGAACTGTGTGATGACGTCACACGTTGCTCGTCGTAGCTTTTTTCTTTGCGCGGTCTTTACCAAAAGAACATACAATCTGTGACATAGCACGTGGACTAAATTAGCGGCCTAAATCCTAAATCGAGAATTGGCACCACTGAGATTAGCCTGCTCACAGACGTTGTTCTTACGCCAAGCGACGAAAACCTACCGTCGCTTGGCGTAAGAACAACGACGTCTTTTCGCTGACCAGATTGGTTTAGAAACAAATTTGGAGTAGGGTTAGCTTAGGACAAGGATTAGGGTTAGAGTTAGTAAAACCGTTGCTTTGTTACGTTTTGCCACTTTGAGGCCAGCGAAATAACCTCTTCGCACTGAGATTGGCGCCCTGGCCGCCTATCAATAGATTCGTCTTAGATTTTTTATTGAGGTTTCAAAGAAAATTTTATTTCATTTCTCAAATAACTGAGAAACTAAAGTCAAATATATAAAAGACAGATATGTTACTATAGTTACACTAAACCATTGAACTAAACGCTAAAACTACACACGCTAAAACAAAGCGGAACACGAACGCCAACGCATATAGGAGGACGTGTCTTTACCGAAATTTCGTCGTTTGATTTTGAATAACGCATTACTTTTTTCGTATTTTTTTTTATTTTTTGTAAAGTTGGTGAAAGGTATTATGAAGGAGGATAAATTGTTCGAGATTTTCTCACGGAAAGTATTTACAAAATACGTCTTTGTAAAATTCTTTAACTTTAAAAAGTTCCGTGTTGAAACCATTACTAGTAAACAACTTTTAAAGATCGTTTGCAGAATTATTCGAGCGTACCATACACGCAAACCTCACTCAAGGAGAGGTGGGCCGTGTTGGCGGGCGGGCGGGCGGGGTGACGAGAAGGTGGTTGAATGCAGAGGAACGTTCCCTATTTGTGACGTCACACCGTTTCTCGTCCCAGTTCCTTCCTTGCGCGGTCTTCATAAAAAATGACAATGAGCTATCCATTTAATATCCGTCCCCCCCTGTCGAGGATACATGTTTTTCATAGTTTATATACCCTTGAAGAATTCCAACTTCCAAGCTCAAAATCTTTTACCCCTGAAGAATTCCAAACTCAAAACCCTTTACCCCTGAAGAATTTCCAGCCCTGAAAAATCTCAATGCTCACTGCTCTTTTCTGAAGAATTCCAGGGATCTTCGACAGGGGGAGTACGGATATTAAATGCGTGATAGCCCAATATGGCTGCCGATCAGTGTGAAATAAAATTGGTTATATTTCTTTTATTTTCAACACATACATATTCTCATTACCTCGCAGAGCCTGGGAGTATTATCAGAGGAGTACGGAGTAACGGTAAGCATTTGTTAACACGGCGAAATATTGATAATTCTTTAAAAATAAAGGCTTATCCCGATTCTAGTATACAGAAGCTGAGTTCAAATTTGAGAGAACTTATAGTTGATAGACTTTTACCAGACGCTATCGCGTATTTCGGTAAAACTCTGAGTGTACGGCAACGTATTTCGTCTATAAGACTACAAAGGGGTTGTGAAAAGGAAGTATTTGAAGAAATTAATGGGACATTATTTCGATATTGTTTAAATGAATGTAAAACTACATATTGCGGGCCTGTGTTAATTCCCGAGGAACATCTTGATGTCTGTAGGACTTGTGACTCTAGTGAAGTTCATTGCACAAAGGAAACTTCAAAATCAACTGGGATTACAAATGCAGACTTTGTTCTGTATATTTCGGCAAATGTGACATCACATTGCAACAACAAAAATGACCTTATAGCGTATACATCATTATGCCAACAAGAGCAGACACTTGATCGTCCAGTTGCTGGTTTTGTTAATTTTTGTGTGGAGAAACTGTCGAGGAATTTTTCTTATAGTCATTTGTTGACGTTTATGAAACATGAAATTTTTCACGCTCTTGGGTTTTCCTCATCACTTTATGGTTATTATCGAGCTGATGATGGTACACCTCTGACGGCAAGAGTGACAAAAAATGGTAAGCCTGCTGTGAAATGGAGTAATAAGGTAATTAATTAGAATTAGAATTAATTAGAAGGTTTTATTTTTTGGCTGCTGTGGTTTGTGTCTGAAAAGATTAAAAATGCCACTGAAAA
The DNA here is from genome assembly GCA_902702795.2 of Paramuricea clavata. Classification (NCBI taxonomy): domain Eukaryota; kingdom Metazoa; phylum Cnidaria; class Anthozoa; order Malacalcyonacea; family Plexauridae; genus Paramuricea; species Paramuricea clavata. The sequence goes on from CACRXK020001589.1 coordinate 36,135, forward strand.
GTGAAAACCCTCTGCAAGTATTTTAAGTGCTTTTCAGTTCATCAGAGACCAAGAAGAAAGTTTATGTATTAACATTACGTTTGGGCATTAAGACAAGGTGAACCTGATTATCTGCCCATTACCAAAACCAATGATGCTTCCTCTCGTGCAAACAGTCATGTCTGAATGTTTTTGTGTGAAAGCATTCAGAGATATAACTGTTGTACATTCTTAATATTATGCAATACATGTTTTGAGAATGTGATCTGATTGTTCTGCAGGAAGTTGTGCTCAGAGTAGGTAAAATGTGATTCCAGAATTGAACCCCATATCTCCTTTGGACGTCCTAGTACTTAACTTTGTTTTTACCATTACT
>CACRXK020001589.1:36509-52203 GCA_902702795.2 Paramuricea clavata
AACCCCCCCCCCCCCCTTTGCCTCTGGAATGCAGTCTGAATTTCATCATGGTGGAGTTTGGATCTTTCCTGGAACGACCCAATAACACAGTAGCTTGGCATTGTAACAGTAAATGAAATTGTAATGGTGAATTTTTCACATGAGAGGAAACATCCACGGTTTTGGTAATATGTCTCTTGTCTGCCCATAAACAGTAACAGCTGAGCAGTGTGGCTCCGCTCTATATTGTTATTTAAGGAGAAAGTATTGGATGTTATTGTGCTAAAAATTTAACTTAATTCCAGGTCATTAAAGAAATCACTAGAGACCAATGGAAAGTAAGCATGAGAGCTGGCTCGTCAGTGAGTCATAATGTTCTCATGATTGTGACACCACGTGTCGTTAAAGAAGTCCGAGCTCATTTCAATTGCCCCTCGTTAGAAGGAGCTGAGATAGAAAACCAAGGAGGCCGTGGTCAGCGTCATACACATTTGGAAAAACGAGTGTTCGAAAATGAGGCTATGACAGGAGTATTTACAAATAATCCAGTTTTTTCTCGCATTACGCTCGCTTTGATGGAGGATACAGGTTGGTACAGAGCCAACTATGAAATGGCCGAGAGCTTAGACTGGGGCCGTAACGCTAGTTGCATATTTGCACAAAACAGCTGTAAGGCTTGGATGGATTTTCAGATGAGAATCGATGGCTCTATTTCACCCTATTGTACAGAATTACCCATCAAATCCCACACACGTACTGGATGTACCCACAACTATCATGGAGTAGGTAACTGCAATTTGATGAAACATAAAGCCCCACTCCCCATAGACTACCGGTATTTTGATACCCTACCAGGGGTGAACAACCCTAGCTATTATGGCGGGGCAATAAAACTTGCCGACTATTGTCCATATTACCAGGAATTGAACTGGAAAAACAATGGTACGGTTGTTCGTGGTTCAAGTTGTAAACATGAGTCGAACAACCCAAATTCAGATAAAAACTATGCAGTTGAAATGTATGGAGAAAATTCAGCTTGTTTTCTGCAAGGTAGAGCATGGACACAGAAGTTATGTTTACGTAAAGGGACACGTACAGTGACGGCGTCTGACTGGGGTAGCGGGTGTTATTCGTATGTATGTAATATCGAAGGATTAGTGTTGTCAATATCAGGTCAATCCTACCCATGCTATTTTGCTGGGCAAATCCTGAGTGTTAAAGTTATACATCACAGATCACTACATGAAGGTTCAATAATCTGCCCGGTATGTGAGGCCCTATGTGGCAGTTCATGTCCATTGGTTGAGTCGACTCATTTCTATAATTCAAGAATATCCAAGAAAAGCCAAAACGTTCTGGTGTGTTCGTCAATAAATTTACATCAAAGCTTTGAGGTGTTGGTCATTATGTTTTTATCAATGCTGGTCATTGAGATATAGAACAGGTTTTAAATAAAATGTGGATTACCAGTGTGAATAGCATTCTACAATAAGCTGCCATAGTTTGTGTCTAAACTACATGTACCTGAAAAGGTTTAAAATCACTTTCAATTGATGATTTGTGTAAAGTTGATATTCTTCAGGTAGCTCATACCCAAATATGGCAGCTTAATGTTAAAATAACAAGGATGGATTCACTGGTGGGTGGGGTGGGGGGGGGGGGAGGGATGGGATACTAGCCGTAGCAAAGGTGGGTGCAATGTGGTGTGCCAATTTTCTTATCAAATCCATTTTTTTATTTGGAAACTAACAAAAATATAATTAACACAAAATGATAATTTTTATGAGAATAGTTTGTATATTTTCATACAATGACTTCTACAAAAGTTAAACAAGACAAGAATTAGGGGGTCACCCACAATCATCAAAATTTTCACAAGCATACAAATTAAACCGTGCACTGATGTAAACTTTTTAAAATGTTGATTATAGACTCATCATCACCATTCCTGAGATTCAACATTTAAAACATTTCAAATACACCATTTTGATAATCCTACGTCGCAAATCTCTTCTAATGGCCTAGGAGCCGCATTCTCATGAATCGTGAGCCAATGGCCTTTTGTCTTGGTTCACAAGAGCGAGGCTCACAGACCAAGAAAGTAGTCATGATGTAATTATCGAAAAAGTGTACTCTCTGTACGCTTGTAAAAATGTTAACAATTATGGATGACCCCTAAGTCAAATTAGCATATAGTAATGAATATTGTGATTTCTAGTTCTAACTTTTAAATATTTTACTAATAATTGTTAATCATACAAACACTGGCATTATTTAATCATTATAAATTACATTTAATTTGATATTTAAATAAACGAATGTCCACTCAAATACAGTTCCATTATTCTCAGTGTTCACCGAGCTTCCCAACATAGGCGGATGGGGTTATGGAGGGGAGCAAAAATTTGCCTCATGTAATTTGAATTTGGTGAAACAAATTTCAATCTCATTCAGTCTCTGACTACACATTGAAACATTTGTTTCAATGTTGTTTCAGTGGTTTTGGTTTTTTTGGGACACCCTGTATACAGTATACTGCGAATTAAAAGGTTTATGTTAGGAAGAGGAGGGGCACCATGCAATGGACTTTACGTCCAGTTTGTGCCTTGTCCGTTTGAGTACAGCTCTTTAATTGTATGTTAGATGAATATTTGTTGAATTAATTTGTACTCAATAAAGTTTAACAAACAAACAAACAAACAAACAAACACATTGAAACATTAGGCCCCAGTTACACGACACCAGATTCGCATCGGAGCGAGTCGAGTGACATCAACTAAGATGCTTTTCGGCCTCTTACAACTTTTCATATTTGAATTTTTTGACTAATTCTGTTATATTATCATAATTTTGAGTGCTAAACTCCTCCTGAAACTGTAAAATTTGATGTCTCTCCGATGAGAATCTGGTATTGTGTAACTGGGGCCTTAATATCATGATAAAATACATTATACCAAGGCAAGTAGGCCTAGCAAATGTACGTAAAACTGCCCGACTATAAAGTTAACACTGATTATGAGGCTGCAGCCCCAGCTCCCGTTTCATACGCCTATAGATGCTTCCCAAGGCAACGGCATGGTAAAATGAACTAATGACATCATTTGAGTGTCTGTCGTACACGCACACAAGTAGTCCATGTCGTTGTCACGGCTTGCATTAAACTGCATCAATAGTGGCTAATAGTTGTTCTGTATTTTGGTCGAATCTCCTCTATCCAAATATCAAAATCCAGGCATATCTCATTCTTTCTAATGATGTAAGTGGTTATCCAAAATAGCAAGATAGCTATAAAGAATGAAAGGGAAATAAATTGATGCAAACAACATATGGCCTAAATACCAATATACCTGCCACTAAATATACAAGACGATTATATATAACAGCATTATTTCCCCACTCTGATAACTGCAGACTGACCACCATGTACTGACGATAGTATTTACTGTAGATATAAAACCACAGGCAAATTAGGCTCTGTGTTTGTTTAGAACCATATATTTTACGGTTCAAATGTTAGCTGAAAGTTGATTTTATTAAGTCTTTATATTGATTATACTACTTTCAGCCAAAATACAGTAGTAACATTTTCCTGTAAAATATATTATTTTAAACCATTAATCTGTACAGTTCACTGTTTTAAACGCACACAAAGCCTGGTATATAAATAACGGAACTGAGTGTAATCAATCGTGAACAATTCTTCATTTCTTCATAGCCCGATAAGTATATAGTTATATTGTCATATCAAATTTGTGGAATATTAACTGTCTGGCATTGCGAATTCATTTCTGCAATGTCTGCTATTATATGTTGATGATCGTACTCTATTTTTTGTGTTTTTTGTTATACTCTTTCTCTGAAACACGGGTTCGTTGAGGACACATTTTAGGAAGAAATCCAACGCTCAGAATGCAGAAAATGGCATTTGTGAGGTTCAAATTTAAAAATCTTCCCGTGGGAGCACACCCCCCCCCCCCCCAGTTGTGCGAGGTCGAGGAGCCACATCCGCCCCCTGGGTCTGCCTGTGGTTAAACCTACATCTACTCAGATGTTTAACGGAGTGATAGCCTTACCTGGGATTATAAAGCTCCACGCGTCCTCTCAATATGGAAGGTCCAATGAACTTGGCTAGCTCTTGAACACATTCCACTGCTGCAGTCGATGTTAGTGCGTTCTCACTTGTCAAACTGTGGAAAATTGGGTCCATGAATGCTTCTATGTAGGTTTTGAAATTCCTCTTTCCCAATCCTTTTGCAACAACAGGCAACTAAATGCAATGAATGTGAATTCGGTTTACTGCGATAAGCTGTCGTGATTTGTGTCTGAACTGCCTGGAAAAGATATCTCAAATGTAGGGGTCTAGTGTGCGTATTTCTGCAATAAGCTGTCGTGGTTTATGTCTGAAGTCTGAACTACCTAAAAAAGATCTCTCGAACGTGGTGATCCAGTGTAGGTAGTATTCTATATTAATTTATTAGATAGTAGAGAGTGAGATACTGAAAAATACACAGTGAGATATTTTCCATATCTTCACTAGTGAAGATATCGATCATGTGACTTTCAGTACTTATACAATGTTTTGCTTGGGACTACATAATAAACAGAACATTACACGGTGGCTTGAAGATATGACTTTTATCTTCTCGTGTTAAAAACAATATTTTACTCACTCGCTGCACACGTTCGTAAAATATTGTTTTCACCACTCGAAGATAAAAGTCATATCTCCGCGCCTCCGTGTAATATCCTCTATATAAACTGCCAGTCCTGTATGGTTTGTGTCTGAACTACCTGATAAAGGTGTCTCAAACATGGATCCAGTGTATAGGTAGTGTATTCTAGTCTAGCCGTCCAGACACAAACCACGGCAGTTTATTGTACTTGAAAAAGATCTTTTAAACATAGTGGTCTAGTGTAAGTAGCTAGTATTCCACAATATCAAGATTTTGTCGGCATCTCATCCGATTGAATAATAGTTGAAGGATTTTGTAGATGGAAATCTACAAGATTCTTCAACTAGTATATTCTACAAGCTGCCGTGTTTTGTGTCTGGACTATACATTCTACCGGGTGTCCCCCAAAAACTGGACGCTGTTTGATTTCATGTAATGTAAAAGCTATCGCAATGAAATAAAGATCATAGATCGGAAGAGGACTAACTTGGATTTTGATATCTAGCGCTTTAATTTACATGCAATATTGACTGCGCTATTGATGTTTGAACGTTGAACTGTTTTTCAAATCGCCAAAAATTAGCATAAAACATTTACACATTGCATGTAAATTCAAGTGTTCTATATCAAAATCTAAGTTAGTCCTTTCCGAATGCAATGATCTTTATTTCATTGCGATAGCTTTTATAGTTTTTACGTTACATGAAATCAAACAGTGTACTTTTTTGGGGGACACAATAAGCTGTCTAGTAACATTCTGCAAGAATACAAGCACTTCGTGAATTCAGGTCCTTTGGCATGACAGGGAGGAATCTACTCTAACCTTCCGAAAGCCCTTGCATTGAAATTAAGACGCAAATAACTTGTCAGATGAGTGTTATTTCTGGTTAATATTCACCTGTTTACAAAGAGACTCATACAGTTGCAGATATTGTGAATAATGTCTATGTTTTGTTGTTTCAGCCATTAAAGGAATGAGGAACTTCATTTGTTCCTGTGTCGTTTGAAGTTTTGACAGCTCTGCAACAAGGTAAATACATCTAGAAGTATAACAGTACAACATTTAGCAGCCAGGTTTCTGTGTGTGTGTGTGTGTGTTGGGGGGGGGGGGGGGGGTTAAAGAGTGGGTCGTGAAGGGGGAAGGGGGTTTAATCCCATTTCTCCAGTCAGAACTTTTTCTGAATCCCAGTCATCCAAGCCACTGACGTCTATTCCAAGCAGCAACTTGTTGATACAGATCCTGGCTCACATTTCGCCCTTTCAAGAGCCTTGAAAGAGCCTTGCGAGCTTGTCAGTGGACAGTGGCGCTCTATTTTAGTCACATGATACTTGCAACATTGTCAATCGAGTAAGCATTTACCACTATATTTGTTCAAACCCTCATTCTTCTTAAACGAATTTGCGCACGCAATTGGCCTTAACGGCTGATCTATTTGCAGGGCAGGAAAAAACAATTTTCTTCGTGGGAGAAACAATTTTCTTCGTGGGAGAAGGATTTAAACCCCCTTAACTAAGAAACTGTTCAGGCTAGAATTTCAAAGCAGATTCTTATATTATCAAATACTGTAGAGTCAAAATTAAGTCATAAGTTCCAATCAGTATCGCTTTAAAGTGCATATAGCTTTGGTGTAGTGCATATGCTGTCATTTTTTAGATCATTTGTGCATAATTTATATAAATCATAAACCATACCTCCCTAAAATGAGTCGCTTTTCTCTTAAGAAAATAAGAACCTATATTTAAGAACCTGTTTAGTAGCCTAATTTCCTGGTAAGACATTTACATAAGAACATGTTTAGGCTAACTTGGAAAATCTAGGTTCATAAGGGGTTTTACTGTATGTATGTATGCACTGTAGTGTGTAATTGATACTGACCCATCAGTAATTTCCCACGGCTGTGATGGACGTTTAAAATGACTGTTTGAACAACCTCCTCGACCCATTTTGGGAGCCAGAGAACCGCACGAGTACATCTACAAAGAGAAACACATTTTGTTTGGTTTCCAAGTCATGTGAATGGCTGCAGGGGTCTTTGAAATTCAAGTATTTAAAGAGTTAATATGGCATGACTAATTACTGGGTGAAATGGCATTCACGATCGCAATTTTCCAACTGCTGATTTCTCTCAAAGGTCTTTGAAACGTCTTTAAATTTTTTTTATCTTTGATATGGATCAAATTGAGGAGTTTAGCACTTAGCAGCGTGCAAAACTAACTCACCGTTTGGTTGGAATGTAGTTCAATATCATTATCTCGCTGTCTCTTTATTACTCCAAATAATCCAGCTCCTTTCTCAAGACCACTGAACCTGGTTTAAACATTAAACATTTTCAGTACTTTGAGAATACGTCACTGTCTTGTTATTTTATCTTCTTTATGATGATGTGGGCAGTACAGTATGTTTATATTTAGCCTTCGTACAAAACTTGAGAATCCTTGAAAGTCCTTGAATTTGGAAACAAAAATTCAAGTCCTTGAAAAGTTCTTGAGTTTATAAAGAAGAGTTTGAAAGTCCTTAAATTCTTCTGGTTTTAGTGGATATTTTCTGAAATTGCTTGCATTAAAGTTGGACATTTTGTAAATTGATTTTGTTCATGTCTTACAAAGGCCAAAGCTGTTTGAAATTCTGTAAATTTGCCGTTTGAACAGTTCTTCTTTAGTCCTTGAATTTACTGATACATGGCCTTGAAAGTCCTCGACTTTAACTCTTCCTGACATGTACGAATCCTGTTTAAAAGGATTGTGTGATAGTTACCTATCATCGGCATTTTCTTGTTTCTCTACAGCTTTCAACTTTTCTTTCGCTTTTTCTGTGACAAACTCCACCGCTTCAGATCCTAAATTTACATAAGTTGGTACAATCTCAGATCTGTCTAGTTATACTATTCTTCGTGCTGTTCTATCTCACATTTGATGCTTTTCTAATTTTAATTTTTATTATCAAATACTTGTAATGTTAGACGTTTGCAGCAAAATTAAGAATTCAAATTAAGAATTCGTTTGCAGCAAAAATAAGAATATTGACCAAGGCCAACAGGGTTGCACCTCTATAGATCCACTACTGCAATATATATCAAACCGCGTTGTATATGCCATAGCATATACTAAACGATGACATGCACCATACTTCATGGAGATTAAGTTAACAACGATACACAAGATCAACCAGTACAGAAAGAATACCATACACCACAATGACATCATATTATACAACCATGCATGCCTACCATATGTCTTGACAACATTAGCCAACGAGGTGGCAGCTCCTTGTCTGACTGATGGAATGTTGTCGCAAAGATTGTTGAAAAATAGTTCATATAAAGTATCCAGGGATGCCCTACAGTAGTTAAAAAGAATATAGCACAAAAAGTATGTAGTCAGTATATTATTTATGACTGGGTAACCCTACTGGGTCACCCTTAACCAAGTTGTTAGAGTGCTGGTACGTCAAATCAAAAATATTGGGCTTCGATCCTGGTTGAGATCATTCAGAACCTATTCTTTAGCAAGTGATTCATGTCATTTGAACACCACAAGTTTACAAGATCTGAGAGCAACTATCTAACCTGCATTCTTCGGGAAAACATTGAACAAAGTTGCCACACGCCAGACAGGCAGCTGAAAAAAAAATATGGAGAAATTTTGCATGGAAACAATGCCGAATACAAATTGAATTACACAGACAGATTCACAATTTTCTTAACTTGTGGTTGCTTGTTATCGAAATTTTGCATTATGGACAGTACAGAATATTAACATGGTACTGTATACTTAATCTTACCATCCCTGACAGGCCAGCCTTCATCTTTAAAACACTCGATCATGGCTTCCAAGAGCACACCTACATGCGGGCGAACTGCATCTGGAGAAACCTGGAAATCAAATGGAATTACGATTGTTTCTTTGCTCATATGTTTCGATGATCTATAAGTCCAATCTCAGTACGACTCCTCCAGAGTTTTTATACTCGAAATTTCCATTTACAAATCTCTTCAACGATCAGTTCTATCGAGTGAGATTCACAAAATCCTGATATTTATACCCATACACCGTACATTCGTACATTGGCATCACCTTAGTATACAGTATAAAGTAAAAAACAAATTCCGAAAATACAGGACATCTTGAGAATTCAATATATAATTCAAAACAAGACGCAGTTTGAGACTGTAAATTTTCGACTTTATTTCAAAGTCATCTTCAGACAGAATGAAATACAATACTTTACAACACAAATATATACAACGCAGAGAGAGAGCATCTGTCATGTGGGCGGAAAGAAGGATTATCCAAGCGAAGCGAAACATGATAAAGAAAATAGTAATAACCGAAAATGGAATATTTAGCTATATTTACAACAATGTTTAATATATTAAAAGGATTAAGGTAGAAAGGGAAAGACCCGACATGTAGAAGAAGATTGAGTTAAAGTGTTATGTGAACAGTTGTAGTTCTTTACTAGCTTTAAGTCCAGTGTTAAGAAAAGGTTTGTTGTGTTTGATAAGCAATGCTTCAAGAAAAGCAAGAATGTTGTAGTTGTTAGATTTTGTAATGTGAAGTATTCTGTAGCTGTTGAAAACAAGGTTTTCAATAGGAGAGGAGTGTCAGAAGGCGAAGGAAGATCGTTGAGTAATGTGAACTGGTCTTGTAAAGTAGCTAAGAATTGAGCATGTTCACACTCAGAAAAATGTTGGCCCACTGCACTAGAAGAGAGCCTAGTTGCATGCTCTTTCAAACGTACAAACCAGTTCAAACTGCGTCTTGTTTTGAATTATATATTGAATTCTCAAGATGTCCTGTATTTTCGGAATTTGTTTTTTACTTTATTTTTTTAAATTGTCGGCTGGTCATGGTTTTTGGACTTAGGGACCGATCATTATTTATGGTGGGGGGTGGCACCGAAGAGAAATGTTTTTCGTGGCAAAAATTTTGCTGACCCAACCATTAAAAAATCAAAAATTTGATTACCCAACCTCAAGTATCATTTAAAAAATAAATACCCATGAAAAGGATGTCATTCAGTTGTCACACATGTCCTTTACTAGTCTCCCTCGCAGATAACGTTCGGCTTGTGAAATTTACTGACTTTTCTGCAGTCTAAAGTTTCATGTTGTCTGCACATTTACTTTCTTTGGAGACACCATTTGTCCCCAACAAATCGGGAAATGATGAAGATAGTGACTCCGATTGATTCACATATTGTATTGACATATGACTGTTGACATTGAAGTTTTCAGTCTTCAATATTTGAGTGAGTCATGCTTTGGAAATGACAATAAATCAGTTTTATTTCCCAACCTTTGAGTTGTTTCGTTTTTCATTTACCCAACCTTTTACTCACTCAAAATTTTATTTACCCAACCCTTTTCTCTTCGGTGCCACCCCCCGCCATAAATAATGACCGCTCCCTTAGTATACAGTATATGCATGAACTTGTGGATAGAGCACGACTTGGTCAGACCGCTGCTCCGTAATCGCAGGGCCGCAGGCTCGATTCTTCCAGAGGGCCTATAGTTTCATTTTTCGCAACTGCTTCTAGTTAGATAAATGTATAAAATTTACACTTGAATTTTCCATCTACAAATTTTACCTCCTACAATTAGTTCTATCTATCGAGTGAGATACCGAAAATGCTGATATTTAGCAGCGAAGAAACTATCGCAAGAGGGTGCATGTACATCTCATCTCATTCGTCTAGTCAAAGACCACCGCTTCTCCTGGGAGGAGGGATGGAGCAACCTACGATTGACTCCTCTGGAAAGAAACAAGTGAACTATAGAGAAACTACTGCAATAAGGGTGTACAACTTCATTACCTCTCACCATTCCTCTATGGTTGTTATTTTTTACAACGAATATTACCTTAATCCCCAGTTCTGCAATACACTCGCAAGCTGCTTCTCTCACGGCGTGATTGTCCGCTTTAGTCTGACTTACGTAGAACTCAACCTACATAATTAGAAAAGCTTTATAATACAGATATCTACTGTAATATGGAACCCGAGCCTGTTATTGTACTGTTGTTGAACAACAAACATCCATGACAAAGTGGAATGCCTCAAACCAGTCCAGTGGTTGACACTTCGCGAAATATTGGGGGGTGGCGAATTTAGGTTACCACCATATGATCACCTTTGGTTGCTGGAAATCTTAGTTCTTTAAACTTTTTGATGCAATCTGTAGCCTGGGTTTCACAAATTATTAGGGGGAGCGGTTTCCTCCCTGCCCCCTCCCCCTAGTGTCCGCCAATGCCTCAAACTAGGATCAACTGAGCAACTGGTACAGTACATTACCGTCTCTTTGATAAATTTTTCCACAAGTCGTTTGCCATCATTGCCTGTGATTATTTTCCAGTTTTCTTGAGAGTAAATCCTCACACCCGCCGCAACATAATACCTTCAAAATATATAATTGAACCACGCATTTAATATCACATTTGGCCAGGCGCATTCTATGCGTTTTTGTCGGAACATCTAGTGACTACTCATCTGACCTGTTGAGGCACATCGGTGGCAACAACTTTGGATAAAATTGCTCCTTCGCTTCGTTGTCTCCCAGAGTAACCAAGAACGATCTCGTTGCCCATGACGCGGCCAGACGAACCTGGAGGAAGAATAGAGCAAAGGAAAGATAAGAAAGCTTTGGATTGACACAACTACCTGAAAAATACAAGGAGAACTTGGAGAGATAAAAAACATCCCTATCAATTCGAAGCGTTTTTAAGATTATATTTTTCAAGATTATATCAAAGGAAAGATAGATAGTAGATTATATCAAAGGAAAATTAAAGGATTATCAAAGGAAAGATTATATGAAAGGAAAGATAGATATAGTTCGTCTGAGTACCGGCCAATGTTGCCTATACAATCTGAGCCCGTTTATACTTATAAAATTCCAGCCACATGTTCTGTTCCACTTCTCGTTACCTGACTCCAGTTATCTGCCAATCCTTTTCTGAGATAATCAGCCAACTGATCTCCATAGTTGAGAATGGACTGTCTGTTTTCTATCTCTTGTTCAGGAGACAATGCTGATGAAGATTGTGCATCTAAATACAATTTTTCATAAAATTCAAAATGGTCCTTAAGAAAGTCTTCTTGTGCAATGTATTTTTTGTGCAATAAATTTTAATGTTAGTAACGAATATTTTACAATATAATTGTGTCATCACATGACGTTTTCAACGTATTCTTTAAATATCATTACAATTAAACATTTATTTAATACAAACAAAACGAATTTACAAATTGTGACAGTACATACACTGAAACATGCATGGCTCATTGGCTGGGTTATCATCACAGCTCCGTTGGGGCGTAGGATAAATCCACAGACAAGTCGCAACGGGTATGAAATAAAGGTAAACTCTAGTGCATGTAAATTACATGCAATGAAACAAATTTAAATTGACATTGTCATTCAATTTTTCCGACTAAAATATTAATAGCTATCTCAACATTAATGTCATGGCGAAGTACATTATACTAAGGCGGACCCAGCAAACATCGGCAGGCCCGACTTTAATGTAGAATCAACTTTGTCTCGCAATTTTGTTGCGACACAAGTTGCACGCGAAATTGCAAGGTGTATCATGCCTCGCAATCAACAAGTCTCGCAACATTTTTGTTGGAACAACCATTGCACGAAGTGGAATCAGGTTCTTCTTTTTGCAACGACTGCGCCGCCATTTACATATTGCACAGTGTAGCGTCTCTCTTGCAACTAGTCTCGCAATGTTTATACACTGAATAGCTTCCTATTGGCTTTTGACTGACAATATGGCGCCAAACGTTAGCACTCTCGGTTTTTATACTATTTTTAATAATGATTATTGCATGGAACATATTGCTTGGTGGTTATAACATCCATTGCAATGCAATGCAATGCAATGCTGAAATCGGTTTTCTTAACATTGCGAGACAAGTTACGAGACAAGTTGCTTAGTGTAACACGAATTTATATTTATTGTGAGGTCCACACACTGATCTAATAGTAGACCAGTGGGTCCACTGGTCTACTATTAGGAATACTATTATTATGGTCTACTATTAGGAATTTTTAGGAACATTGGAAAAAATCACCATCCGGTATGGGTGAATACAGGCTAACCGGCCTTTGGGCAAATGAGAATGAGAGTTGGCAAGCGAGAGTTTTCTCAATTCTCATGTTCCGGTCAAACGAGAACAAGAGTTGCACGAGATTTAAACCATCTCAGTTTTGACATCTCGGTAAGACGGAAGCGAGGGTTGCAATTCTTATTCTGGTTTGACTATTTTTTTGGCTGTCAAACAGTTTCAGACAAAAATATGAATGGCATACGCTTTCTTTGTCATTCTGACTTTTTCATATTTTATTATATTTACAAAAGAATATCATTTACATTATTTACATATACAGTAACCCTAGCCCCACCCTGTACCCCAACCCAACCCAAGATTACCCCACCCGCAACCCCCAAAACTAACCCTTATACCAACCCTAACCCCTATTCCACCCCTAACCATAACCGTCCACCCAAATAAATAAGTTAAGTTCTGCCTGTTCATAGCAATTAAATGTTTACAGGCGTGACTTGGTTGTTTCCAAAGCACGAAAACAGAGTCCTTATTCTCCTTCGCAATCTCTGGAATCGTGATAAATTTCTATTTTGTTCAACCAACTTTCCGCAGACTTCACTTGCAGATGGCGTTGCTTGCTGTAACTTGCAAGCGGAAGGAAGATTTACGTCTGGAACAAAATCCTTATCGTCAATGTCTTCTAAAACCAACTCAGCGTCGACTTTAGACGAGCTGTCCTGGTTCAGATTACAGTTTCCTGTTGTATTAACCAATTCCGTAGTTAAACTCGCTTCAAACTCAATTGCTTTTCCAACCACTGCGAGGTCTTGTAAGCAATCCATGTTACTATCATTGCTTGAGTAGAAGTGTTCACGTTCGGCTGCAGAAGTACCAGGTAATCCGCTTACAGAATAATGTTCATACTCCTGACTTGTACCAGATAAACTGCTCAATGTTTCCGAGTCACGCCGACTTTCAACGTTTAGTCCTTTCTGTAGACTTTTACAGTGTAGTTTCTCGTCAAAACTGCTTTCATTTTTCATGCCAAAGTTGTTCTTTCCTTCAATAGCAATTCCAACTTGTGCATAATTTTTCCCCTTGTCGCTGTTTTCTTTCATGTTATAGCTAAGTTCATTCTTTGCAAAGTTTTTTACTTCGACATTACTCGCTCTTTCGCTACGAATTCCAAGTGCACTCTTTGCATAATTTCGTTCCTTGGTGTTAATTTTCCCTTTCATATTACTCGCCGAGTTCTTCCTTTGCTTGTGGACCTCGCACGCAAGGGCCGTCGTCCGCTTCTCATCTTCCATAGCTTTCTGAGCCGCGCGTGGAACACGCACCAGAAACCATCCCTCGGGTTTGCGGTACCGCGCGGACGGATCCTCGACAATCCTATCCATACATGTTAAACGTACTTCCAAGAACTTCGTACGCATGTCCCAATGATGCCGACTGTCGAACATGTTTCCCCGTGTTGAAAAGAAACCAACAAACTCGATGGTGTTCTTCCACTCGCGCATCGTTTCAAATCTCTCGGCAAGCATGGCCATTCCAGGAAACACGCGTTCTGGAGAGTGTTCTTCTAACGTCGGCGATAGTGGACGGACTACGCCAGAATGTAAGACAGTTCCAAGGTAGAAACGTGGTTTTGGAAATTGCCACTTGTCCTCGACATCACTTCTCAATTCTAAATCTCCACAGTCTCCACTCATTTCCGTTGTAGTATCAACCAAATCACGATATATTTCAAATAAAATTCTCTCTGTAGTAGTACACCTCCGCGCGCTTTGAAAGCAAATGCAATTATGATTGATTAGCTTGCGCGCTCTTTGTTACATCACCTAATTTGCGCGCAACGTCATTAGATGCTTGTTACATCACGTAATTAGAGGCGACGTCTTAATTGACACGACATCTTAATTGATTGACAATCAGCCTGCGTAATTAGTCTGCGCAATTAGCCTTTCCCAAGCTCGGTTTTATCCGCCATTTTTGCGGTACGTTTTGCGTTACCATGAAGTCTGACTGTCCGAGACTGCGCGCACCACGGAATGAGACTTTAATACTACAGTAGTTGTGTATTATGAAATAGTAAATTTACAGTTACATCTTTGAAAAGTCGCTTTTCGCATTGCTTCGATTGTCTAGATTCTCTGACGTGGATAAACAGTACCCCAAGGCACAGATTATAGATCATATAGTATGATCTATCATCTGTGCCCAAGGCTAATTGATAAAGCATTAGCCAGCATAGGAAAAGGCCTATTAATTTTTGCTGCATTAATCGCGCCTTTAATGCGTGTTACATATAGTTTATTTTCGATGGTCAAAAAGATAAAATCAGTACAAAGATTTGCACTATAAATATGAACGTTCATCTTGTAAAAACATGTATCTTTACGCATTGGATATTAATTAATACATCTATCCGACATGTATTCGTGCATTTTCAATCTTGTTGAATTATACATATAAACTTGATAATTTCTTAAAACATTTACAGTATCTGCCATATACCCTTGCGTGCATTTAATTATTTTTGATGTGCGCGAAAGCCAAAAACAGCGTGTGAATTTGTATACTAGTATAGTGTTTGCCGGGCTAGCCCACCTCATGTAAAACAAATAACAACTTGGCCAGGTCATATGAATAGGCCCTTACCGTACCTTTACCGACGCCCAGTCTGACAAGCGAAGCAAAAACTTGGTAGCCAGTTTCTCTAACAAATCTGTTGGTATGATCCAGTGCTTGAAACAACAGCTTGAGTAGTTCCTTGGTGATATATTTACTGAACGAAGGCCCACATCCCTCAATAACATGTTGCAAACATCTAATAACAGAAATATCAATAATTTTTTATTAACTGAATTCACAAACCAAATTCACAAACTATATAATTTTATAACATATTTTACACTTTAATCTCTTTAGATACTACCTTTTGTGTGTGTTGTTGGCAGGGGCATAGGAAGCATCAAAAGATTGG
>CACRXK020001590.1:0-52200 GCA_902702795.2 Paramuricea clavata
CATATATATATATATATATATATATATATATATATATATATATATATATATATATATATATATATATATATATATATATATATATATATATATATATATATATATATATATATACATATATATACATATATATACATATATGTTATTGTACACTCTGTAATATGTTAAGATGAAAATGTTCTAGAGTGTGTATTATATAATTTCCATACCCAGCGCAAGCAGAAAGATGTTGTCTGCCGCGGCTGGGTCTTGAACCCGCGACCTTCGAATTACTAGATCGACGCTCTACCAACTGAGCTACACGGTCAGACGGATTTAAGACTGGAAATTATGAAATATATAGAGAAATCGTGGAAATTGGGAAAACTCGAAATTGTGTGAAAACACTCCGCCCTTCGGGTGTCGTGTTTCCACACAATTTCTCGTTTTCCAATTTCCACTCGTGTTGATATTTAATAATTATTCGCCGAAGGCGAGGTGATTATCGGGGAATATTCACCGAGACGAAGTCGAGGTGAATATTCCCAGATAATCACCGAGCCTGAGGCGAATAATTGTTTTAGTATTTTTACACAATCTTTTGTGTTATTTGAGACTGAATTTATTTTAATTTCGCTTATTTCTTTGTCAGCAAACTTCCACAAAATGGCTAGCCGCCATTTTGAAAATTTCAGTTTTGTTATATTCACCTGTAGGTGAATATAACAGCTTAATACGTCAAGTTTGACCAATCAGGTTGTAGGATTTATTATGTTCACTTGTGCAAAAATACTAAAACTGTATATCAACACGGAAAATGTTTTATATTTGTTAAATATTAAAATTAATATGCAGTTCCTTGTTTGGCATGCTCCTGTAAGCATTTCATAAACAAAGTCAGTTTAGTTCAATGATCCTTGCCGAACCATTAGCCATTAGGGAGAACAGTTTAGACCAGACTTTTCCTAGTAAGTTAATGTTAGCTAAGTGGTTTACTAAAATGTGAAACAACCGGAAATTACACACAGGGCCGCCGAGAGGGGGGGACAAGGGGGGGGGGGGCAAATTGCCCCGAGGCTCTGGGGGCCCTTAGAAATTTAATGTTAGAAATTTAATGGGCCCCAGTCATTTTTTCGGGCGAAATATTTCTGTTTTCGGGCCAAAATATTTGTGTTTTGGGGGCAATGAACCAAAATTTGGTATGGAAAATTGCGGAAAAGTCCAACGAAAGCAATTATAACGCACCTAAAAAGAATTTATTGTCCGAAAAAATTTTTTCCGGAAAATGTTTTTGCAAAGGGGCCCCTAAAAATTTTTTTGCCCCGGGCCCCCGCCAAGCTCTCGGCGGCCCTGATTACACAAGGGGCTCCTCGTTCAAGAATTTTCGCGAATTTTTTTGCTTTACTTTGACTTATTTTTTATAACGTAATAAAGTTTAAATGGTAAGTTTATAATGTCCTTAATCATGTTTGAGTCACGTAATATATGGGCCTTTAGCCTTTTCTTATCGTCAAAATTGTATCATTGAATAAAACATTTTGCCGATCACCTCAATACATTATTCAGTACACGTCAGCATGGACAATATACGCATGCTCAGTTAGGATGAGCTAGCTCATCTTGGGTATTTAAACAAGACTTTTTCATGCACTTGCCTGGTTTTCGTCCTGGTCGGAGTCGACATAAAGATACTTCTGACTGCGGTAGTAAGACTTCTTCTTAAGGCAGTACAGTACACATATATCGCACAATACGGTTGCCTGCGAAAAAAGTACACAGAAGCAAATAAACGTATGAAACTTTGTCTCAAGTTAATGACAATATAAACTTACCAATGTCAGTAGTCCTAAGCCAGCGCCAAAGTTGCGTAGCAGAGGTACGATGTCGAATTTCCCAGCCTACAATAAATGAAGAAATTGGTGTACAAGCCACACGGAATCTTCTTCTTCCGTCTTATTTATTTTCCTTTCGAATAACCTTACCTGGGCATCTACCATAATAACAAACCGTATTCCATAAGCTTTAATTAAAGTTCTGCGTGCAAACTTCTTGTCCGTCATGTCATATTGGGCAATTCTGTAAGTGAAGTAAATAGTGTCCTATTACGGTTTTGAATACCTTAGGCCCGGAGCGACATCAAATTTTACCGTTTCAAGGGGAATTTAGCACTTAAAATCAAGGCCGGATTTTGGTGGAAATAGTGGGGGAAGTGGAAAAAATGTATGCATTATGACAGTACAATCATCCAATTTTGTTAAAATTACTACAAAGTGTCTTTCAAAACATTACACAGAGATGAATGGCTATCACTGTTTCAATCTTACTGAAAAACTTTCTTACGAAGAGTATACCCTATAAGCAACCAAAAAATGTCAAATCTTCACTTTGATCTATCATTGAAACTTTCCGAAGGGGAGGTGCATGTCTTTTCAGGGGAGGTGCAAAAATTCTCAGGGGAGGTGCAAAACGATCTCAGGAAAGGTGCGCACCTCTCCACACCTCCCCTCAAAATCCGGCCATGCTTAAAATTATGGTAATATAACAGAATTAGTCGAAAACTTCAAATATGAAAAGTTTGTAAGAGGTCGAAAAGCGTCTCAGTTGATGTTCGTGGACTCGCTCCGATGCGAATCAGGTATCGTGTAACTGGGACCTTAGCAAGTTTGCTGGTCATATGGTACCATCAATATGTATATACTACCGCACACCTATGTGGTACTTGGCTAAAGAAAAAAGCACCAGAAAAAAAATTTAAAAATCCTGGTTAAAATTGACACTGTTTGAAGTAACTTGTGTTTCTGATTAAATTCCCTGGTTAATTTGACCACAGTCCCGGTTAATTACTATCGTGGCTTATTATTAGCATGACAAAATTACTGGATGCTGATTGGTTGAGAGGAGTACAATTATTTCATTACTTGTACTGCAGTATATTTTCCCAAAACGAACAAAATGGCGGAAAGGTATATTTAAATACAAATGAAATGGCCTAGAGAAACTAATTGAAACACGAACAAAAGCACCAAATTTTGGTTGAAAGTCTGGCAAGACTGGGCTTTGGCGAGATAATATGATGTTGACATTGAGAATTATCCAATTTTGTCATGCTAATAATAAACAAGTAATCGGCGGCTCGTCCAATTTTGGCAAAATTTCCAAACATCACTCGTATACTATTTACAATCCCTTGAATATGAACAGGCCCTAAGATGAAATTAACTAGGACTGTGGTTAAATTAGCCAGGAAATTTAACTAAGAACTTTAAGTTACCCCAAACGCTGTTAATTTTAGAGTGTACACAGATAGCAAGAGTATATAGCGTACCGGCGTGTACTTGCATGGCTGAAGAAAAGATGTACAAGATCGTGATATTGCGGGGTATCTCTGATACGTAATTGTATGCACACGTAAAAATCTCACAACTTGTCAACAAGATGTGTTCGCAACAGGCTTGTAGCAAGCTTCTCAACAAGTTGTAACAATGCTGTTAGTTTATCAAGTTGCTACAGGGTTGTCAGTCGCAACTTGTTCACAAATTGCAACAAATTGTTGAATTGCAGGACGATAACAAGTTGTTGGAACAAGTCTGTTGAACTCAACAACCCTGTAGCAATTTGTCAACAAGCCGTTGACAACTTGTCAACAAGCTGGGAACAAGCAGTGCGAACACATCCTGTTGACAAGTTGTTGGGACAGCATTGCTACAAGTCTGCTGCAGGTTTGTTACAATTAACTTGTGCGTTTTTACGTGTATATGCGAATTACCGCACCCTGTTGTCGTGCCTACCTTACATTATATCCTGGTGAAACCTTCGAGAGCGGATTATCTAACCTGTAAAAACAAAAGACAACGCTGTAAATACCGTGCAATACTGTGGCGACTCGGTAGCGAGCTTATAACGCCTATAGGCGGATTTCCATTCAGTGGAAAAAGTCGCGCGATCGACTTTTTGCGATCACTCTCTTTTCAAATGCGTGCAGTCAACCTCATCTGTTGTTGCACTTGATTGCTTGTATTTCAAAAGAAAGTGGTCGCATAAAGTCGATTGCGCGACTTTTTCCACTCGCTCTCGCCTTCTACTTTAGAAAATCGAGAATTTATTGAACAAAACTTGGACTACTTTTTCGTGAAGTAGAATCAAAATTACTAAAATGGCGTCCTTAATAAATCGATACCTTATCTTGTTTCAATGTTTCATGTGTGACGTCACGCATTTTTTACGATTCACGGCTTCATGCTCGTCAAGAGAGCCCCCCCCCCCACCCCCTTTCGGGTAAATTTAGTTCTACAGCACTGGTAGAAAGCATCAAAATATGGGGGGGGACACCGGCTTCCAGGGGCACTTTTGGACATTGAAAAGGGCAACTAAAAAGATTTTCCCGGAAATGTTGACGACGGGGGAGGGGGAGGAACAAAAATGTTCTTGTCATACTACACCGAAATTGGATGTTTTTGACCAAATGTTTTTTAAAAACATCAAAATTTCCGAACAAATAGGGCACCTTTATGTTAATTTAGCATTCACAGCGACATCAGCTTGTACAAAAAGGGCACTTTTCATCACAAAAAAGGGCACTTTTGGTCTTTTGAAAAAATTTGGGGGCACGTGCCCCCTGTGCCCCCCACCCACCGGTTCCTGCGCCCCTAACGGCACACGAGACAGAATATTAAGTGAGACGCTCGTTTTAACTACTTTTTAACCTTATTAAACTCTTAACTACCTTTTATTTTGTGTAGTGTAGTTATATAACAGTTAACTGTAAAATATGCGATTTTCATTGGTTAACTTTCGCACTAACTGAAGTCAACTTTAACCATACCTTTTTATACAAATTCTAGTCTTAAGCATTTTTAATAATAAAAATTAAGAATAAAATACTTTTTTTTTAAATCCGAACATTTTTTGGCCTACTAATTTTCTTGCTGTTAGCAAGATCGTTTAAAACTATTCCTACCTGAAAAATGAATAGCGTGGGAGGCATTTATGTTTGTCGTAATCCAAGTTACAATCCCATGTAATCTTTATGCCCACCACACCGCCCCTGATCGCCGTGTCGTTAAAAGCCGTCCCAGAGATTTCATCGAAAATTGTTTTGAGGCTAATTTTTGGACACAACCGCTGTTGCTGGTCTTTATGATTGTATTCGCATTTGCTTAAGTAATCTTTATCGTTATGTTCGTCATCAATATTTCGCCTGTGTAAAGAAGGATTTAGGGCCATATAATTAAATGCGGTTAAGCCTGGTTCACACTGATGCGAATGAACTACAATACGCGATATAAGGACAATTTAAGGCCACCTAAAGTGTCAAGGAATTGGGGAAAGCAAAGACTCGCTGACCGGGAGCCTCGTTTTCGTGTTAATGCTTATTTCCATATTTATTGATCAAAATCCAAAAGTTTTTTTGAAGACATGCATATACTACATAACTATGAAAAATATTAAAAAATTATACGAGGGAAAGTTCAAAGATTGCTAAAAAAGTTTTTCTTAAATGTAGAAATACTAGTAGATTGTTCCAGTCTGTTATGGCCTGATAATGACCTGGAGCCTCGTTTTCGTGTTAAAGCTTATTTCCACATTTATTGGTCAAAATAAAGAATTCGTTTTCGCGCATATGTTGAAGCAGGATGTTCTGCTTCTCTGTGCATATCCCATGAGAAAAAAACTTGAAATCCTTTCCATTTAAGGTGGTCCTAAGTTGAAAACAGTGCAGTTGTGACGTAATTATCGAAAGGGTGCATTCAGTTACGACGAAACTTACACTTCTTCCTCGAATTCTGGAAAGCGCACTGTATTCTTGAGAAGAATAGTAAAGTTTATAGCCTCTTCAAATAGGCACGTCTTGCTACAAAAAACCCAAGAAAAAAGTAGTTCCTGATCCTGTATATATATATCAAAATAAATATTCATTTATACGCATTGGCTCGCTACGGAATCATGTGAAAAGAGTCGGTCAACGCTCTGCCAAGTCGTGGGTTTATCTGGGCGCTCAGGTTTCCTCCCACAGGGAAAGTTGACAGGATGGGTTAGGATAAACATAGTTAAGAAAGTAATATTGTTGTAAAGATAAAATAGCCCAGGCTGAGTACACACCTAAAAACGATCAGGTTGTTGCAATATTGATGAAAACAGGATTGAACAATGTTTTGCTGCCCACATTGTTCACAGTTGTCAACAATGTTGAACAATATTGGGCAACAATGTTGAGCACGCGAGCACTGCTCGCAGGAAATGTTAAACAGCTGCAGGAAATTCGTTTGAATGAAGATTTTCTATTGAAGATTTGAAGGAAACCTTAACACCCATGTCCCACTATGGGCGCAACAACGTATGGTTGGCAGACATTCCTTGAATTTAGAGCCATGGTCAGCTAGAACACTATATCTTTATGCGCATGCAGATTTAGCACAAAAATACTCCGTTGGTCTGCAGGACATTTTTGTTTCCAGTTTGTGCGTCAGGTTTCCCATGCAGGATAGCGTGAGCCATGCATGCACGAGGCGCAGGTGAGCGTTTTTTACGCTTTCCGAAAGTCAAGCAAAATCCTAAGTGCGTGGATGACGCTATCTCCTGCACGGAAAACCATTTGGTAATTGTTTTATCAACGGTTGACTTCAATAAAGCGTCAACCTTTATTAACGTTTTTGCTAACTTGTCTCTCGTTTAATACACTGTTAACGTCACACGGTTAAAATGTTTTCGTTGTCCGACATTTTAGAAAGCTCGCGCGAAGCATTCAGGGGCGGATCCAGTTTCTGAGGTGACTGATGCCTGGGACCTCGCATTTGTAGGGGGGTCCGGGGGTATCCCCCCCCGGGAAATTTTGAAATCTAGGACCTCGGAAATGCGATTTGCTGCGTTCTGAGCGAACTCTTTTGTTCCAATTCATACATCAGAGTCACAAAATTATTTGCTGCATTTTTGGAAAGCACGTAAAAAACTTGAACCTATATCGTAAAAACAACATAATTTCTCTATATAAGAAAACAATATTTGCTTGTACAAGTGTAATAGCAGCAGTGGTACATAAGTCTCTATTCAAAAATAGTCACTACTGTGCTTCTTGTAGCCTTAACTTTTCTATTGAAAAATATTTCGGGAAAAAATCACGAGCAACGCAAATACACACATGCGTGTAATAAAGGTGTATACAGTGTGATCCACTAGTTGCCGATTGCTAGACTCAGAAGGCAGTGTTATTGTGTTGTTTTTTAACCACCTTCCATTATTAGTTTCCACTAATTTCCAATGTTCCATGAGTAAAATCTTCTAGCATTAGAATGGTGCATAAAGGTATTTTGTGCTCTAGTGGGTAAACTTATTTATATACAACTCTGTCTTATGCTGCTAATCTTACTCTGTATGGACAGTGTGGTTGACATCAGTTGGTCGATTTCATTAAATTCATTCACCCCTAGCTGCCTTTGACATGAACTGCATGGTGAATAGCCCACACTCTGAATACTGAGAATATTGCCCTGTGATCAGGAAACCAGTAAACTAACACACAACAAGCACTGGGTTTAAAAACTATTAGTATAACTAGGTACACACGACCACAAATTTTAAATCAATAGAGACTGTGTGTACATTGATTTAATGAACTATCTTAGTTGGAAATTGTTTGTCAAATGAACCTACCAAACTGTACAATCATGATAAACAATATACCATGACATAATTGAATCATGTCTTCTATCTGTTCCCTTTTGCCTGCCTTTCAACTAATATTAATATAGTATTCTTTTAAGATGTTGTCAATGTAGAAAGGCTGCACAGTAGTATTGATGAATATTTTCCCTGTGTTATTACATAAATGAACATCTTTGTCAAATATATCCATACACTTGTCAATGGTAATCCTCAGGGTATATAGTATTGGGACAATTAGCACTACAAATATATAATTTAATTAAATATATTTTCCAAACTATCCCACTTTTGTGAGCAAATTTCATAATTATATCCTATATACACCAGTTACAGTTACATACAGTATTTATACCATCCATTATTTTATCATTCTAAGATTAAAATCTGTCAGGAGAATGACATATACAGCTTATATCAAATTATATTTGCACAGACAAAGCATATATACTCAACTATGGTAGGCGAGCAAGCCCAGGTAATCATCTTTGTTTGCAAAATATCCAGTGTACAGTAATTGCCCAATAACTCAGGCAATGCAAAGCAAATTTAGACTCTTGTCATGAGGCATGCCAGCTCATTTCCATATAAAATGAAATGTAATAGGAGATACCACTGGAACTTGCAACTTGAACCAATTACCTTTCAATGTAAACTCCCCTTAGTCTTCTAACCAATATTGCATCACTATTAGAAATCTCATTGATATTAACCAGCAATATTATTATGCACTGTAATTACATACAGAGCCTGATGCAAGTCTTGACCCACACCATAGTTTTATTTTTAGTACCGGTATCCAATCAAAATGTGCCAGGAGAAATGTCGATTTCACATAATTTAACAACAAGCTAATTATAGTTACAATCACTAAATCTATAATTATTTAATTATATATAGCATTAATTAACCAAAATATCAAAAAAAATACATTAAATATGGCATGAATACTCATGCTAGAAATAGCTAATCAGAGTTACAACCATAAAGGCTGTTGTAGGACACAAACGTTTAATAACATGTGTATCAGGTCTTCATTTTTCTTTGCCCGCCAGCTGTGAGAAAAGTGAAGGTCTGGGCACAGGTTATAATCCCATGTAAACAGAGATGAAATTTGCCTCACTAAAGCAAGCTGTCAAGTTTGGTATTGGGGCTGGTTTGCCTCCAGACAAGCAAACCTCTCTTACTCGGTAAAGACTGTAAAATGTCAAACTACCTCATCCCCCCCCCCTGCTGGTATAAGCAATAGTATTTATAAATAGACACAAACTTTAATTATTATGTTAATACAAACAAATCTGCATTAACTGTGGAGCCCATTTTCCACTTTATACACTTCTTGAACTGAACAATGAACTACAATGTAAAATATAGATAAATTTCACTTACTTTAGAGCCCTCAGCTCGAGTTTCACATAGTGGGCATCTCACAGTATAAATATACTTCAATTCTTGTACTCAGATGAAAGATTAGATTCATTCCAAGCCTTGGTAATTAATTCGGTAATTTGTTCTCCGTTTTCTCCGTCAATTTCGAGAGATATTTCTTCCCATTATTTGTCTCATAACCATTTACATATAGTGTTTGCATATCCTTGCCGCCATGCCATGACTTGAATCGAATGCCTCGTTACGTCACAGTAGATTTTGATTTTGCAATTTGCATCAGTGAACTGATGCGAGCGCCCGCAATCTGCATGCGATGCATCGCTCAGCGGACAAATCTACCGTGACGTAGGGCTCTAAAACAATAGATTTGATGATGTCACAGTAGATTTCACGCGGAAAAGGACTCGGGACCGATGCATTCACTGATGCAAAATGGCTGAAAATCGATGCAAACCAAATCTACCGTGACGTAGGTGATGCATCAGCTTTCTACTGTGACGTCAAAGGATGCGGTAAAAAATAACATATTTTGTCGCGAAATTATTGACGCTTAAGTGTCGCAAAATAAAAAGTAAATAACAAAAAGTACACATTTGCGGTCGCACGTCGCATATTGGACTTATTTTGACAATTTCGACTGTTATTGAGACTATTTAAATTGGATTTCATCCTAAATAGTGTATTCCTGACATGGAGTCAAGTTTAAGCAAATATTTGCGGTTTGATAGCTCGAGAGATTCAAAGATATTCTATTACTGAGTGCTTAACCAAGTATAATATGTCTATATATTATTTCAAGCAACATGATTTCTCAATTTTGACCGATGCATTCGCATCGTTGGCATCGGTCTGGATCCGCCCCTGGAAGCATTTAGATTTCCCGCGCAGGATTGCGTGCACGGGTATTGACCAATCAAATTGCGTGCTTATACATACATACATACAAAACTTTATTTAAACCACGCTAGCCTCAACAGCCGTTGGAAGGCTGGTTTCCAAGAGGGGCATGAAATTACCTATTTACAAGAAGTTAACAATATACAGGAAATACAAAATATAACAAAGTAAAAAAAATACAAGTGATTTTAGCTGCACGATTACACACAAGCAAATTTCAACTCATTCTTTGTTTCAATATCGACTTGAAAGAGCTTAGGGATTCAGCAATTTTTGCCTCATGGGGAAGATTATTCCAATGCAAGGCACCATCATAACTGGAGCACCTCTTGCCGAATTCTTTTTTCGGCATAGGTGGTGCTAAATCAGTATCCATATTTCTAAGATATATTGTAAGTATTGTCTTTCATTATTAAAATGAAATGCTTCTTTAAGATTGGGTGCGGTGTGGCCATTATTATATAAAAGTGTCTTACTTTGACAGAGGTTTACCAAAGTTAGTTCCCTTCATGGGCAGTTTACTATTTTCCACGGGACACCAAGTCTGGACTTCACACATTTTGGAAACAGCATGCGGTCGGTCTGACTCAACGCATTTTCCTGTCATGATGCCTAGCAGAGATATAATTAAGTGAGCGGTCATTATTTATGGCGCGGGGGGGGGGCATTATTTATGGCGCGAGGGGATGGCATTATTTATGGGGGCACCGAAGAGAAAAGGGTTGGGTAAAAATATTCAGTGAATGAGTAAAAGGTTGGGTAAATGAAAAACAAAACAATTCAAGGGTTGAGTAATAAAAGTTTATTGTCATTTCTAAAGCATGACTCACTCAAATATTGATCATGAAAACTAAAAAGCAATGCAACAATCAGATGTCAATACAATATGTACATCAATGAGAGTCACTGTCTTGACCATTTTCCGATTTGCCAGGAGGAAAATAGTGTCTCCAAAGAAAGCGGTACATGTGCAGACAACAACCGCGCACTTTACACCGCAGAAAACGGCATACACAAGCAGTTGATGTACTAAGTTGTAATGGACATATGTGACAACTGAATGGTATAAAGGCTTTTGTAAAGTTTTTGTCCAGGAGTGAGTATTTATTTTTTAATTGATACAGTAATTGAGGTTGGATAAATATTTTTG
Organism: Paramuricea clavata; assembly: GCA_902702795.2. Lineage (NCBI taxonomy): Eukaryota > Metazoa > Cnidaria > Anthozoa > Malacalcyonacea > Plexauridae > Paramuricea > Paramuricea clavata. Next base: position 11,072 of record CACRXK020001590.1, read on the forward strand.
ACTTTTTTATGGTTGGATCAGCAAAATGTTACCAAGGAAAACATTTCTCTTTGGTGCCAACCCCTTGCCATAAATTATAATGACCCGTGTAACTGCGTGTGTGTGTATGCATAATTAATAAGTAGATTTAATTTATTCTGTTATATAAACAGACTTGCAAAGTGTGATAAATTTATAGTCTTGCGTAAGAATCTGTAAAGTGAACATTAAGCGTTAGTAAAGAGAACACTAAAAATAATCTAAAGACATCATTATATCTCACGGATACTTCCCATAAAGAGTTTAACACACAAGACTGATTAAATCTCTTTAATTTTATTACTTTACAATAACCGATTCAACGGTATCTCGACGGTCTTTCCCTTGTTAAACTCTTTATGGGAAGTATCCGTGAGATATAATGATGTCTTTAGATTATTTTTAGTGTTCTCTTTACTAACGCTTAATGTTCACTTTACAGATTCTTACGCAAGACTGTAAATTTATCACACTTTGCAAGTCTGTTTATATAACAGAATAATCTACTTATTAATTATGCATACACACACACGCAGTTACAACCCGTCCTTAACCCCTTATCAATTACTGTATTTCCTGATGTGAGAACGTATTCATTTTGGGGTTAGTGTTAGAGTTAATGTCAGGGATTATAGGATTTGGCTTCTCACAGTCAAACCCCTATTAATAGTCAAGGCCCATACAGACCGGACGCGATTCGGCAACGCGACGCGAATTTTCAATTTTCAATGAACTTCAACTTTACTATTTTTCTATGTTTTTCAAATATTCGGAACCACTTAAGCAATTTTAGCTATTTGGTCTGCATATCGTGTAAAATTTTTATCCGTTGACGGTTTTATTTGCCGTTTTTAAAAACTGAAAATTCTCGTCGCGTTGTCGAATCGCGTTCGGTCTGTGTGGACCTTCGCCCCTGTCAAGCGCACACCTACCTCCGGTTCCAATGATTTCTTTAATAAAATATATTATCATTACCCCTATTCAGCTGACACCTCTATTAAGCGGAAGCGGACAATCAACTTGAGGTCCCAATGAGCCGAATAACCTCTCCTAAGGCGGACAAACGCAACTGATGAGTGTAAATATGCCAAATTCATATTTCATAACAATCGATGGTAAAAATCAATTTAAAAAAAAAATCACTGGACACATATTTTCCATTAATGTTTTGTAGTTTTTCGATGTAGTACAAACGCTAATAACTTGAACTAATCTCCTGAAACGAACTTTTCTTTAATTTGTCTTTGGGGCAATTGCAAGAGAAACTTTCTCCTTGAAACTTGAACTCGCATGGAAGTTCCCCTCCATTGCCGGGCCCTCCGCTGACACGTGTACCTTTGTTCATTGCTGTTCCTAAATCAGTTGGGTCTTACCCCCTGCTGTGTCCGCTATTCCAAACCCTCTGTTGAGCCGACACCCCTTTTAAGCGGGCACATTGGCGAGGTCCTGAAGGTGTTCCGCTTAATAGAGGTTCGAATTTATATTGCTCCATTTCTCTCTCCTGTAATTCTACAGTGAAAAATCTATTAAAAAGCCTACCATGGCCGTTTTTTGGAACTTTTCCAGCAATACAATCTGAATCATTCTTGCACCTTGCTTTACGAACGTCATATTCAGGACATTTTCCTTGCTTTTGTTGTGGAGTTAGTATCATGTTTGTCATCACAAATACGGCATCGTACTCCTGTACAAATCAAAACACGACTCGAGTGAACTGTAGTTTCCATTCGGGCCTAAGGCTCACCGGAGTATTTCAAAGTAGGCAAAACTCCCTTAGAATATGCTGGTTTTTGACCACGAATATGCTCAAATTTTCTCATCCTCGCCACTGACTTTAATGCACTCAAGAAAAAAACTCACAGAATTTCAAACACTGCTTTCAAGTAACTTAAAACGTAATTTAAAAAATAGTTACGCTGGGCGTATACGTATATGCGCCGATAGCATATAATAACCACTAGTCTAATGTACTGTACATTCCGGATTTTAAAAGTTTTTCCAGGTTTCCGCATTCCCCGTTCCGTTCCTCATTCCGTTCCCCGATTACCGTGTATATATTCAATTATTATAAAAGCATTCCAAGTCCCAAGGGAGTTCAGACCAATGCATGCGTTTAGCAGTAGCCAATGATAGCAAAGCTTTTGCAAGCTAAACCAATCAGAGCTCGTAAAAATCTGACAATAGCAAACAATGGCGTGGTTACGCATTCGTGGCAAATTTGAATATTTCTGCTCGAGGCTTTGAAATTTAGAGAGTACAGAGTTAATACTGCAAGAAAACTTCGCTTTTATGAAAACTTTTCCAAATAAAATCGGTGTGTCATGCAAAGGGAAAGGTCAGTATTAAATTTAGCTATTTTTTAAACGTTTTTGAGTTGTTCTTGTTAAGTTATTGCTGTTTCTTTAAACACGTGTTTATATATATTCATTGTAATAATATGGGGTACTTTACCGTAGCACAAGTGTTTGGTAGCGTGTGTTCTGACGGTTTTTCCGTTCTTTTATTGGAGTGTTTTGATGTCGTTTGTATTCAGCATAGATGGGTATTCAGCATAGATGGGTATTCAGTGATTACTCCGGTACGGTAAAGTGTAAAATTTCCATAATATGTATTGAATTCGATTCCCATTCAAGCGCTTCGTTTCGGCGCTTAGTCATTTTATTTCCATGGTGTTTCGCCCTCATTTTCTTGCAGTAATGTTATCGGAAATACCCCAGCTTTGATTTATTTAACTCATATTTAATGTATTGTGAAATAAACACAATTCTTGAAGAAAATGAGGCCCGTTTCAAACATCTTAATCCTGAAGCTAATTCTGTCTGTACAATACACAGTGTGTATAAAAAATCGCAACCTCGAAATTTCCTGAGAAATCCACTTTGCAATTCTTAAGCATAAAAGATTCTAGGCCCCTAGGAATTGAAATCGAATTGCCCTTGATAATTTAACTGTTGTTTTACTGTACTTGCAAAATAAAAACTTATTAAGTGTCATTAAATAAATGCATAAATTTTGCTTTATGCACTCCCGTGTGCAGTAATTTTGACAGTTGTGCTATTTTAAATTCCTAGGCACCTAAAATCTTTTGTCCTTAAAACGATGTCGATTTCTTGGGAAATTCCGAGGTTGCTGTTTTTCATACACCCTGTAGACGTCAGTACAATGCCATTGATTTATTTTCGAAAGAAATTTTTCTATTTATTGAACGAGTAATTTGGTAATATGTCCTCTACACACACACTCCATTCACTACCTACCTCAGCCGGTGTGACGTAATCAGCAGAGTCCCAGGTTCGAGGTCCTTGATTAAAAACCCCCCAAGTGGTTTTATTCTCGACTCTGATTGGATAATTTATGGACAGATTGGTTTGTACAACCCCCTTGACTTTTGTCGTGACTGAACTGAGACCCACGTCAGACTTTTGATAACCTTTCTTGTAAATTATGGCGTACCTTGGAAAATTACATCAAAATCTAACGCATTGAATGTACTCGTTTTAATGGGTAGACTGTAATAGATATTCTGGGAGGGGTGGGATGGGGATAACAGATAATATTCAAAGGCATAACCATCCAAGTTGGATGGTTATGGTGATAATATTCATAGGCATAACCATCCGACTTGAATGGTTATGCGAATGGTTATACTGATAATATTCAGAGGCATAACCATCCAAGTTCAATGGTTATGCTGATAATATTCAAAGGTTTTCCCATCCAAGTTGAATGGTTATGGTGATAATATTCAAAAGCATAACCATCCGACTTGAATGGTTATGCGAATGGTTATACGGATAATATTCAATGGCATAACCATGGCCATCCACCTTGAATGGTTATGCTGATAATATTCAAAGGCATAACCATCTGTGTTGAATAGTTATGCTGATAATATTCAAAGGCATAACCATCCAAGTTGAATGGTTATACTGATAATACTCAAAGGTTTTCCCATCCAACTTGAATGGTTATGCCGATAATATTCAAAGGTATAACTGTCCAAGTTGAATGTAAGGTGGTTATGTTGATAATATTCAAAGGCATAACCATCCAAGTTGAACGGGTATGCTGATTAGTATATAATTGCTTTATTAGCATATAAAAATGACGCAATCATTCGAGTTTCAATATTTTAAATAAGAGTATTATTTCTCAATGATACGGTGGTACGCAGTGAAAAAATATGACGTTGAAAAAGTTTCGCATATTAGGATGTGATTTAATATAAGAAGACCTTGTACAGTTCAGTGTGTGTAAATTATTTTTGACACATTAATTAAACTAAATACTTTGTAACTTCATGACTTAGATCTGTTTATGTTTATATGAAAAATGCACGTACATGGGCGTACCGGAAGGAAAAAATTAGGGGGGTGGAAAGAAAATTGCCCGACTTTTCGGGATTGTTCCCAACTAGTACCAAAAAATTTCGGTCAGTGTATCATTTTAGGGGTCAAAAAAATTTTCCGGACATACCAAAATTTTTCGGAACATCACACAAATTTTCCAAAAAACACTACATTGCCCACAAAATTGACTGAATTTTCGAAAAATTTGACATAATTTCTCCCATTTATTTTTATAACAAACCAAAATTGCCCGACTGTTAATCGAATATTGCCCGACTGCCTAAAAAACTGGGGGGTCCCCCCCCCCCCCCCCCGCACGGTACGCCTATATGTGCACGTAACAGTCATTTATGTATTTTCGTCGTATGCAAACTATATAAAGATTTTTATATAAAGATTTTTATATAAAGATTTGACTTATTATGCAAACGTTTTTGAAGCCATTTAAAAAACTCGCAGGTCGTGTTTTATTAGGTCTAAAGCCACTCGCGCTGCGCGCTCGTGGCTTTAAACCTAATAAAACGCTCCTGCTCGTTTTTTAAATAGTACATAAAACTTCTACAAACAGCGGACGTCTAAAATAAACAGTAGCGACCTTAAGCATGTAGGACGGGAACGGCAAACAAACTCGCTGAAACAAATGATTGCGGAAGAATGTTTGTCGTCTATTATCCATCGTATGAAAATAATACAGTTTAACGATAAAAATTAACACAGGGTTTATGATTGAGAAAAGTTCAGGACCCAATTTAAAATAGCAGTTGTCCCAGCTTGAAATATTAGGGAGCTTAAGCATGTAGGACGGCAACACGATGACGACAGCCAAAACAAATTCCTTCAAATAAATGATAGTAAAGAAAACTTGTCGTATATTATAATTCGTATGAATTTAATACAGTATAAGAAGTTGAAAACATTGGCTTTATGTTTGGGAAGAGTTCTACTGACCGAATTTTAAGTTGCACTTGTTACGGCTTGAAATGCATGCGTTGTATAAAAGACGTGAAAATCTGTGATTTGCCGTTGTAAACAGAGCGACGACCACGTCTGAAACTCTCCTGGGACTTTAATTATTTATTCACTTTTCATTGACTCATTGTATTGGTTGCCGTCGTCGTCGTGTTGCCGTCCTACATGCTTAAGCTCCCTATTAGCGTTGCATACAAGACGTGATATTCTGTATTTTGCCGTTGTAAAACAGAGCTACGGCGACGTCCTAAAACGTCCGTGAAATTTCAATTATTAATTTCCGCTCGTTTTCTTGCATTAATATGATGTTGCTGGCCGTTCTCGTTGCGCTTGCGTTCTGCTTTGTTGAAGTTCTTAATAACGGTGGTTCTTTATAATTATAAAAGTGTAAAATTTAAGGCGGCTTCTTGACAACGTCCCCGTACTAGATTAAGCTTTGCTTTAAGTTCGTTAGTATCGGAAATGGACGGGTATTCTAAAACCTATAACTGTCTCAGTGTAAGTAGTGCAAATAATATAAACAAGCTTCCGTTGGTAGGGATATGCAACTACCTGAAAAATATAAGGAGAATTCCTACGTTTCGAGCGAAGGCCTGGAGTTACTCGGTAACGTCTTTATTAATTCTGAGGTGTCAAAAGGTTGCGAGAGTATGAGCTATCCCGCACATGTTATATATCCCCCTCCTGCAGCTATGTAGAGCAACGATATTCGACTAAATAATTCCTATTCAAAATCATTTTTAGTTAGACTATAAATATTGACTACCTAAGACGTACCCGATAACATAACCTATAATCAGCAGTTGTATCAATCGATTGACGATGCCAACTCTCTTATTTCTGATGTGAACAATTTTGCTTGTGTTGTATTCAAAAAGTGCCGAAGCGACTGAGTTACCTATTTGATAAAAGTTCACCATGATGACTCGCAATTCGTGTTGGTCAGCGTAGAAATGCTACTGTTGTATAGGATATCAGATGAAGGAATACGTGCTAAAATATATGACACATTGTACACTTCTTTACATGTCTAATATCAAGATTTGCAAATTTGCAAAGTTGCTATGGTAATATAAGGTCTCGGAAGTCTCAAATTGTCAGTCTCAAGTAAAATGTCACAGCAAGCTGTGCCCACTTATGTGAAGAGTCAGTCAACGATTTGCCGAAAGTCATCGGTTTTCTCCAGAGGGTTTTCTCCGGATGCTTCTGTTCCCTCCTGGGCCTCCCACAGGGAAAGTTGACAGGGTGGGTTAAGATAAACACAGTTAAAGAAGGGTTGGGATAAAACGCGGAACCGGAATGCGGATTCCGGAAGCGGATTCCGCATTTGAGGATAAAACGCGGATTCCGCAAATGAGGATAAAACGCGGATTCTGGAAGCGGATTCCGTAAATGAGGATGAAACGCGGAATGTATTTTTCATTGTGCCATTAACAAATGGCACAATGTCAGCACCAAAAAGGATTGTTTGTGGAGTCCCTCAAGGATCTATATTGGGTCCCTTATTGTTCTTATTGCATATTAATGATTTACCTGATTGTCTTGAGAAGTCAACCCCATGCTTATATGCTGATGATTCACAGATATTTTCATCTGCGAAAGACTGTGTAGAACTTAATGCTAATTTAAATCATGATTCAAACAATGTTAGTCAATGGCGGGTTAAAAACAAACTGCAGCATCATTCAACAAAAACCAAATTAATGTATGTCGGATCAAATCATTATCTTGCTAAAATTGACAATGAGTTTCCCGTAATGATTAATGATCAACTGATTCCCAGAGTGCACTCAATCTCGTGTTTGGGAGTTAAATTTGATGAAACATTGAATTGGGACGAACATATTGAAATGGTTTGCAAAAAAGTCGGAACAGGCATAGGAATTTTAAAGCGTATCAAGCCCTATGTTCCTGCAAACACATTGATATCTATTTATGCTCTGATACAGCCTTATTTCGATTACTGCTCTCCCCTTTGGGGGGGTTGTAACAAAACACTAAGAGATAATTTACAAAAGTTCCAAAATCGAGCTGCCAGAATAATAGCTGGCGCCAGTTATGAGATCAGATCTGCTGACGTTCTTCGAACTGTTGACTGGGAAAATTTGGAAACAAGATGGTACTTAACCAAGGCGAAATTTTTATATAAAGTCTTGAGTAATAGTGCTGCACCAACTCTGAAAGACTCATTCATAAGTAGAAATATTTTACTAAACAATTATAATCTTAGAAATTCTCAGACTGATCTGACCCTTCCAAAGCCAAACAGAGAATTTCTTAAAAGAAGCTTTAAATATAGCGGTGCTTATCTTTGGAATAACCTTCCGCTTGAAGCTAAGCAAGCTCAATCACACTCAATGAGTGGAGGTTCAATGAGTGGAGGTTCAATCTTAGCTTCCTTTGAGTGTCAATGCTGTTTTTGCTGGAGGGCGAGTAGTTACATAGTAAGGTACGAGACTAACCATCTAGCTATTCAAAAACAGCATTGACACTCAAGGGAAGCTCAGATTGACGCCCGTATTCTAAAAGCTCACTCACACTCGATGAGTGGAGGTTCAATGTGAGCTTCTCTTGAGTGTCAATGCTGTTTTTGAATAGCTGGAGGGTGAGTAGTCACATAGTAAGGTACGAGACTAACCCTCCAGCTATTCAAAAACAGCACTGACACTCAAGGAAAGCTCAGATGAGTGTGAGTGAGCTTTTCATCACAGGCATTTATCTAGTCCTAGGACTTGATCAAAACTTTATCCAGTGCTAGGACTTGATCAAAACTTCATCTAGTCCTACAACTTGATCAAAACTTCATCCAGTCCTAGGACTTGATCAAATTTCATCCAGTCTTAGAACTTGATCAAAACTTCATCCAGTCCTAGGACTTGATCAAATTTCATACAGTCTTAGAACTTGATCAAACTTCATCCAGTCCTAGGACTTGATCCAATTTCATACAGCCTTAGAACTTGATCACACATCAATCATTCCAAGGATGTGATCAAAACTTTATCCAGTCAAATCAAATCAAATCAACTTTATTTCATCAGTTCAGAAGAACTGGTATCAATGTCAGCCCTGAATACTAACTAGTTACAAATTTGTTTTTATATATAGAGATTATATGAAGAACTTACAAAATATAATATAATAAATATTATAATATAGGATTTGTAAATTCCGAACGTTGATTGGCTAAGAGCCGTACGTGTTCATATAACTCAATGTCAAAACCATTCTTAACCAATCAGATTGCAGTAATTTTGTCATGTATGTAATAATGGGTGTAACCACCATGCTTCTCAATTACCTCCAGTCCTTCAGGCATTTTCTGCTCACCCGCCGTTGAGATATTAAGGAGTTTTAGCAGCGACTACACAGAGTAGATAAGACATACAGAGACGTAACTGACCGTTGTAAACACTGCGGAAGATTACGTTATCATGTACCCACTTTTTTTCAGGCGACCGGGCGAAAAATGATCAACTGCGCGTGCTCAACAAGTTTAAAGTGAGTCGTCATCAGGTCGTCATCAAATCAGATGCATGCATCTAGTAACTTGCCGAGCATGCGCACAAGAAAGTGGGTACACTAGTTACGTCTCTGTATGTCTCTACTCTGTGGCGACTACAAGTACGAGTACGAGATTTGTCAAGCGAAACGCATGCTGTATGCTTACGCCATCCCGTACTGACGCGAAGAAGTCGTAGCCGTCGCCCATCTGTGTACGAAATTGTGGAGAAATCTCGTAGTCCTGACTACGACTTTTCAAAAAAAAAAACAAAGAAAGCTGGCTTTTTTGTTTTTCAAAAATAATTTGTAGCGTTTATCCGGCGCAAATAATCTATTAGTATTAAGTATTTGGCTTGTTTTTAATGTTATGACTTATTTGCACATTTTGTAGGGGATTTTGGCCTGCAGGAGATTTAGTTTATATGAACTGTTTCTTTCGTTGTTTGTCTACTATTATAAAAGCAACATTTAAACGGAAACGAGAACGACTACGGTGATTTCCTCGCACGCGAGCAAATCTCGTACTCGTACTCGTAGTGGGTTGAGATCTGGCGAGTTCTCAGGCCACATCATTCTCTTTCTGAGGAGGTGATGCTTTGAAGTGTGGTGCCAATTTACTGTTGTACAACGTTGTGAAATTTAAATAAAGTCATTCTTGTTTCATTATATTTGAAATTGGGTATTTTTGTATTCAATGGAGTCATTCTAAGTCGTTCTTTAAATTAAAGCACGAATGACACCATTCTTCAAACAGCATTAAGCAACCTACCATAGGTCTAATTAGTGATGAGGTGTGATTATCATGTAATCATTAATTTAGAACTTATGATGATATATTTAGGGGGAACTTTCTCTTTGTGCGGTGTTTATATCACAACACATGTATATTGCTACCCTGGATTCCAGAGCCTTCAGTAAATAATAAATTAAAACGTCGTGAAGGCTCTGGTTCAACGGGAGGATTCTTTGATTAATCCGCGCCAGAATCTGTACTAAAACCGCTAATTCTGTTTTGTGATTGGTGCGGATTAATCAAAGAATCCTCCCGTTGAACCAGAGCCTTCACGACGTTTCAATTTATTATTTACTGAAGGCTCTGGAATCCAGGATAATATATTGCCAAAATTCATAAACAAATTTCATCAATTTTATGGCAATTGTATTAAATCATTATTGAAAATATTTCCGTAGGTTTGGAGATATGAAAGTGGAGAGATTCAGACATACCCGGCTGGGGAGGTGAGGATTGGGATTTGGTCGATAGGATATTGTCAGCCGGTTTGGAAATTGAACGATTGAAGATGTTGAACTTCTTTCATTTCTACCACACAAAGAAAGGAATGAGGAAAGATTCAAAATGACGAACACGTGTCCAGTAAGTAGTTTAAAAATTCTTGCCGATGACAACGTGCTTATGGCTGTTATCCAATGAAAATCAGGCCATTCCGGGTAGGGAAGGGTAGAGGAGCAATGAAGTGCAAACATTGGGCCCGTTATAGGCGTGTGAGCATTTCCTTCATTCCAAAAGCACTTGGTTTAGACTTTAGAGGGAATTTCTTGTATGTTACGTAATACGCGCTCATAAAAATAATATACCATCTGCGGTTATGATTATATTCAAAATTTTTATTTTTCGTTAACGTTTCTCAATCGGCAAAAAAAGTTAAAAGCATGTTTAGTGCTTTATCTGTAAAATAATGCTCTAAAATGAAGAGATTTTAGATGGTATGCCAAAGAGAAAATGATGTCTGAAGTTCGGTATTACTGTAAATACTGTATGGCGTCACTTTTGCTCACGTTATTTTGTACTATTATTTTATGTTTCTCAATTGTCAATATTTAAACCGTACAATAATATGCAAACATACAGTACATGCACGATACAATAATAATATTAAAAACAAACAACTAATTTTTAATTCATAAACAATTATTAATTTAGTCAGTAAACTTGTGTGAAACGTATAATTATAAATCAATCCATTTAATTTATAAATGAATGAGATCAGAACGTGATAGTGTTTCTGAAAATCGTCTCTGAAAACTAGATGTCTTGGGTATGTTTATACTTGCTCGCTGGTATCGACTTTCCCAGTATTTCTTCATAAATCCCTTCACATTAGTTTTCAAACATAACATAAGTTGTATTCGCTACTGGTTCTTCCATTGGCTGAAATTAATCGGGTTGCAATTTTAAATAATCTATGAACATTTATGTATGTATTACTAAACTTTAAGTTGTGTTCAGGCCAGCTGTGGACCTGAATTTGTTTTTCATAATACATGCTGTTCCCTGTGGAAGTATTTCATAAATAAAGTCAGTTTAGTTCCGATTCCCTCCTGTAGTAACACTCTACCAGACCAGACTTTCCTAGTAAGTTAATGTAGTCAAGTAAGTTAAAAAACGCTTAAAAACGCCCAATGAGCACTCATTGCGTGGCATCGTGGGCTCATTCAAATATTTTCGCGCGCTTTTTTGCTTTACTTTGACTTATTTTTTATAACAAAATAAAGTTTAAGTTTATAGTGTTTTTAATCATGTTTGAGTCACGTGATTTAGTTTCTGGGCCTTTAGCCTGTTCGTAGCCCCAAAATTCTACCAATGAATAAACAATTTTGCCGACTACGGCAAAACAATTCAATGGAACTGCAGATCGCCTTGTTAATACAGTCACGATGAGCAAGCTCATCTTGGGTGTTTAAATAATGCTTTTAAATTTCCATGCACTTACCTGGTCTTCTCCTTGCTCTGGGTCGGCATAAAGATACTTCTGACTGCGGTAGTAAGACTTCTTCTTAAGACAGTACAGTATACATATATCGCACAATACGGTTGCCTGCGAAAAAGTACTTAGAAGTTAATGACATACTTAAGTTAATGACTACCGTTGGGGTAAGTTTAGTCGACCATGTTTTGGAACAATTGAAAACAATGTCAATGCCGTTATTGTTAAGATCAATATATTGTACTTGCGTTTGAAGTCATTCAAAACACTCTTACTCAAAACGCTTGTACAGTTTTGTCGTGCTGTAAATAGTACATGCATTACTATTAACAGATAAGCCTGGTTTTCATATGGTCGGTAACGGTCGTAAAGATTGAGTCACGATCTTTCTCATCAGCCGAAATACAACATTTCAGAACTGAAAATACGCGGAGTGATTATAACGAAATAACTAATTGTGATTTATATTTGCTTTACACGTATAAACTATCATAATCTGGCCGTTGAGAAAGATCATGATTCTATTTTTACGACTATAATCCAATGAGCCGAATAACCTCTCTTTAAGCAAACAAACGTAACTGATGAATATAAATATTTTCAAAACAATCAATGGTAAAAATCAATTTGAGGAAAATTCACCAGACATTATCATTACAGTAGTTCTATATATCTAATCGCTTCTTAATATCCTAAAACTAACTTTTCTTTCTTGAATTTGTTCCTAATTTAATTGGGGTGTTACCTCCTGCCGTATAGTGCAAACCCCTTTTAAGCGGACACATTGGTGAGGTAATTCCGAAGGTGTTCCGCCAAATCCTGGTTTCAATATGGTTGTAATGTTCGTAAAAATACACGGTCTTTCTCAACGGCCAGTTTACAATATTTTATACGTGTAAACCACATATAAATTATAAGTATTCTCTAGTTATAATCACTCCACGTATTTTCAGTTCCAAAATGTTGTATTTCGGCTGATGAGAAAGATCGTGACTCAATCTTTACGACCATATGGAAACCAGGCTTAAACGGAGGTTCGGCTGCAAAAAATTATTCGATCATAATCTTAAGGCCCGTTTAAACGTATCCAACATTGTTGGACCAACATCATCCAACAATGTTACTATAATAGATATGACTGATTCTGTTTCAAATCTTTTTGCTTAGATAAGCTTTACTCAAACTCTAAACCTAGTCTTGACAAAAATATTTGAAAAAGAAGCCGTTTGGGCCATTATTTCAACAATGTTGGACGATGTTGGCCCAACAATGTTGGATCCGTTTAAACAGGGCATTACCAATCCCAGGAGTCCTAAGCCAGCACCAAAGTTTCGTAGCAGAGGCACGATGTCGAATTTGCCAGCCTACATGAAATGAAGAAATTGGTAAACAAGCTAGACGGAATCTTCCCCCCCCCCGTCCTATACACTTTCCTTTCGAATAACATTCACTTTACCTTGGCATCGACCATGACAACAAACCGTATTCCATAAGCTTTAATTAATGTTCTGCGTGCAAACCTTGTGTCCGTCATATCATATTGGGCAATTCTGGAAGTGAAGTAAATAGTGTCCTATTACGCGGGGCCTTTTTTAAGGATTTTCCCGGGGGGGGGGGCATTTTTTGCAAAGGGACCTTTTTGTGAGATAATATATTAGAGGGGGATAGCAATGGAAATGTCATTTCCTGCATTCTGAGCATCCAAATTTCCTCCAAAATTTATGTTAACTATACTTGTATTTTAAATAAATAATGGAAAAAACGCACAAAAAGTAAAAAATAACCGTCATTTATCATTACTTATTAGAGGAGGATAGCAATGGTCAGGTGTGTGAGGGTGTACTCCCCCAGAAAAGTTTTGAAATTTGAAGCACGGAAATGCCATTTCCTGCATTCTGAGCATTCAAATTGCTCTAAAATTTATGCTAACTATACTTGTATTCGAAATAAAAGATGGAAAAAATGCACAAAAGGAAAAAAAGAATATTAACTGTAATTTCTCATTACTTATTAGAGGGATAATCCCCAGAAAATTTTTGAAATTTGAAACCCGGAAATGCTATTTCCTGCATTCTGAGCATCCAAAAAATAAACAAATTATTAACAATAATTTGTCAATACTTATTGGTAGAAAAACGTAACAATTTAAATCGATTTTGTTAAACAAGGACAAAGGATAAAGCCTAAAACTTACTTTCCGTTTATGTATTTGTTAATCTTCGCTGGTTTGTTTGTATAATTTTAGGGAAAAGGGACTTTTCCTGGGAATATATGCATGAAGTTAGTTGTTAGTTTTTTTGCTGTTTGATGTTAACGTATTGTCCTTGGGTTCGCAGTAATTGGCTAATCGCTGTTGCGAATACCTTGCCATATAGTCTATTTAGTTAATTCGTTAAATTATTACTTTGTAATAGCTGTTAAGACTTCTGGCAAAGTTAATAAATTAAATTAATTTAGCACTTAAAATTATGATAATATTTAACAGTTATTCTGCGAACTCTAGACGAATATGAAAAACTAGTTTCATATTAATTTGACACTGCAATCGAGCAACGAAAGGCACGAAAAATTTGTTGGCTCGAGCGGGATTTGAACTCGCATCTTCGGGTATCTAGACCGCCGCTCTACCTATTGAGCTATCGAGTCAACAGCCGTATTGGTAGCGAGTCTTATCCAATTTAAGTGCACGAAATATTTTCGTGACGACTTAACGCTTGTCTTAAGGCCTAATTCCACGACGTACAAGCAAATTAGGAAAATTTCGCGCGAAAACAAACTTGGGCGAAAATTTTCTCTCGTAGTGATTTCCACAGTAGAGAAAAAATTCGCCAAAACACAAGCATTGGATTGGTTTCACTATTTTGTCGTCCAAAACACAAGCATTTGATTGGTTTCGCTATTTCCATTTCGCAACGGAGTAGAAACGAATTCAACCACCCGGCGCAGAGAAATATTTCGCAGAGAAACACTCCAAAATAATGTTGCGCATGCGTTCAACCTTTGCGCGCGAAATTTTTCGCATTTCTCTCGTCGTGGAATTAGGCCTTTAGAGGACGCTTGTCTTAACGCGCTTGTCTTAGAGGAGGCTTGTCTTAGAAGAGTGAGTGGAATAAAGCCGGTTTTCCACTAGCTAGGCGGAATTTTGCGCGCGGAGCGGAATGTTTCTTTGTCTTTTCTAATTAGTTCCACCCGAGAAATCACCGGCTTAACTTCGTATGAGTGGCCGGGAAAGATAATGCGCACGGCACGCTTTGGCAATCTTTCCAGTTTGTCAGACAGATAGCGGGGACCGGGTATCGCGTAATTCCACACCTCACAACAGTATTCCAGAATAGAACGAATAAGCGCGAAGTATATGTTGGTGCGACCAGCAGGAGGGACACCACCGCGGCATAATACCCGAAGGCCGTATAACCGTTTGGGGCCTTGGTGACGGTTGATCGAATTTGCTCGTCCCATTTTAGATTGTTTTGAATAATTAAACCCAACACTTTGTGCGATTGTACCGTTTCTAGCACGTGACCATCAATGGACCATTCCCCAATTAACCAAAATTTTGAACTCAAGTCTAGACAAAAATTTCGTCACAGCTTGAAAGAGGATCACAAAATTAGTAATATTCCAAAGTTTCGTTTCAAAATGTTGTAAAATGCGGATAGTATAGCCTTGGGAAGTTTGCAATTTTCAGTCATTTTAGATTACAAACGGGAAACGGTTACCACCATAGATATCTTATATGATATCTATATGGTTACCACTTCTGTGCGTAACCTAAAATGACGGATAATCACAAACTTCGCAAGGCTATATTATCCGCATTTAGTATAATTACATAATAATAATCACATAGGTGATTATTGAAAATTCTCCGCGATGATTGGTTGCCGTTTAGGTGATTATTACGCGATAATCACCTAAGCGATTTTCAAAATGGCGGCCGAAGCCGTTTTGTCAATTAAATGACGAAGAAATGTGTATTTTTTAATTTTTTCCAAATAATCACCTGTGAAATTATACTAAAACAATTATTCACCTCAGGCTCGGTGATTATCGTGAATAAAAACCTCGACTTCGTCTCGGTTTTTATTCACCGATAATCACCTCGCCTTCGGCGAATAATTGTTAATTAACAACATTTTGGCACAAAACTTTGGAATATTGCTAATTTTGTGATGTTCTTTCATGCTGTGATGAAATTGTTGTTTAGGCTAGTTAAGATCAAAATTTTGGAAAAGTGGTAACCATTTCCCGTTTGTAATCTAAAATGACTGAAAATTGCAAATTTTTCATGGCTATATTATCCGCATTTTACAACATTTCGCAACGAAACTTTGGAATATTACTAATTTTGTGATGCTCTTTCATGCTATAATGGAATTTTGTCTAGACTTGTTAAGGTCAAAATTTTGGTTAATTGGGGAATGGTCCATTGTCAACGGTAATAGCTGCGGGGGGTTTTTTAAGAAAGGAAACCCGGAGCTTTTTGCACTGTTTGGCGTTCAATTTCATACAATTGTTACTTTGGCAGAGAAACTGTTCGAGGTAAGATTTTCAGAAGATGAGGCATCGTCTACAAATTTCCACATTTTCGTGTCTGGGGAGTTTACTCTCAAATCATTAATCATAATGAGGAACAATATTGGACCAAGTTTAGTGCCTTGGGGGACCCCCAGCAGCCCAGCTGTCACTGGAAGCCAGCTTGAAAAAGATTCTCCAATTTTAACTCGTTGTCTTCGATCACAAAGAAAGTTTATAATCTAGGGTATTAAAGACCGTCTAACGTCCAGGGTATTTGGATTTTTGAATGCTAAAACTTTGCTGTGGGTGGAAAACGATCGGATTAAGATTGGTTTCAGGTTATTATATGTAAAATAGGGTCTGATACTCCTATAGCTCCGATGCAAATCCGGTATCGTGTAACTGGGACCTTAGCTAGTTTGCTGGTCATATGGTACATAGCCTGCGAACAGGCGTTTATTCAGGTGGGCTTAGTATTATTACGCCTGTTCTCAGGCTATTTCTAATTACAGTATCACAGCCTGTTCTTGTGCCTACCTTATATTATATCCCGGTGCAACCTTTGCTTGCGGATTATCTAACCTGTAAAAACAAAAGACAACGCTATAAATACCGTGCAATCTTTTTTGCTGGCACTTTAATCTATCATTAAAACTTTCCCAAGGGAACGTGCATGACTTTTCAGGGGAGGTACAAAAATTCTCAGGGGAGGTGCAAAACGATCTCAGGGGAGATGCGCACCTCAAAATCCGACCATGGTATGATATGAAGACCTTTACAACTTCCGCCATCTTGGTATTATAATTGAATATTTTTTTTTTAAACCCGAACATTTTTTGGCCTTCTAAGGGTCTACTAATTGTCTTGCTGTTACAAAATTGTTTAAAACTATTCCTACCTGAAAAATGAATAGCGTGGGAGGCATTCACTGATGTCGTAATCCAAGTTACAATCCCATGTAATCTTTATGCCCACCACACCACCCCTGATCGCCGTGTCGTCAAAAGCTGTTCCAGAGATTTCATCGAAAATTGTTTTGAGGCTAATTATTGGACACAACCGCTGGTCTTCATGATTGTATCTGCATTTTTTTAAGTAATCTGGATCGTTATGGTCGTCATGAATATTTCGCCTGTGTAAAAAAGGATTGAGCGTCATATAAACACTGAACTCTATGTAAACTGGAACGATAACTCGGGGGGGGGGGATTGAAGCCAGTGCATTTCAGTTATTCTGAGTTTTGAGCAGAAATACTTAACAGTGAACGTATATGAAACTGAAGCTATTAAAAAACGCTATTTGATGTAGAAATTTCAAGACTTTAACTACAAGGGGAAAATATTTAAAAAATTCAAAAATAATTGCCAATATTTTGCCCTTTTTTGACCGAATGGCAGTTGTTTTTGTATTATTAAAATATTTTTATTTTCGCTGAAGTCTTGAAATTTCCACAACGAATAGCAATTTTCAATAGCCTCAGTTTGATATAGCGCCCAACGTTTGGGATCAAGTATTTCAGCTCAAAACTCGGAAAAATTATTTTGGCTTCAGCGAATCATAGGGTTTATCATAGGAGTTATCGTTCCAGTTTACATATAGAGGTCACTGCATGTAAATCAGAGTTGCAAAAAAGCTGCGGGCATGGGCGTACCGGGGGGGGAGGGGGCGGCAGCCCCCCCCCAGTTTGTTGGGGAAACAAAGCCAGTCGGGCAACGTTAGCTTCACAGTCGGGCAATATTGACTTATTGTAAAAATAAATGGGACAAATTCTGTCAATTTTGTGGGAAATATGCTATCTAATAGAAATGTTTCGTATTGGTTCTTCCTCCCACCCTCGTTGACAACAATTTTGGAAAGTTTTTCCGGAAATTTTTTTTGACAACGCGGGCACAATCCGAAAAAGTCGGGCAAATAATAATAATAATAATAATAGTAATAATAATAATAACAACAATAACAATAACAATAACAATAACAACAATAACAATAACAATAACAATAACAATAACAATAACAATAACAATAACAATAACAATAATAATAATAATAATAATAATAATAATAATAATACAGTTGCGACGAAACTTACACTGTAACGCCGATAATAATACAGTTAACGTTGCGACGAAACTTACACTGTAACGCCGAATTCTGGAAAGCGCACTGTATTCTTCAGAGAAATAGTAAAGTTTATAGCCTCTTCAAACAGGCAGGTCTTGCTGCAAAAATAAAAAAGTAGTTTCTTATCTGTAGACCTCAAAATAAGTATTTTAAATTTTCATTTACTTGTTGGCTCGCTACGGACTCGTGTGAAAAGAGTCAGTGAACGCTCTGCCGAACGTCGTGGGTTTTCTTCGGGCGCTCCGCCCCCCCCCCCCCACACAGGGAAAATTGACAGGGTGGGTTAGGATAAACATAGTTAGGAAAGTAATATCACAATTGTTGTAACGATATAATAGTCAGGGGACTAGGTATGGGTAATATAAATAAGGATAATACTTGATGTAAAGTGGTCACAGCTGAATGTATGTGTGTGTGCATGTATTGACTCAAACCTCAATAAGGGTCAAAAGTGTCTTACTTTGACAGAGGTTTACCAAAGTTTGTTCCTTGCATGGGCAGCTTATTATTTTCCACTGGACACCAAGTCTCGATTTCACACATTTTGGAAACAGCATGCGGTCGGTCTGACTCAATGCATTTTCCTGTCATGATGCCTACAAAAGATATAAGTTGTCCGTTAACCCACCGGGGACACGACGTTGTTTCAACGTTTAAATTTGGTTGAAAAAAGGTCGCGACGTCGACAAGCATATCAACGTTGGTCTGACGTTGTTTTACGAACGTTGGTTCAGCAGCAGCAAACAGACGTCGAATCAACGTTCGTTCCTGGTTGTTTATAAGACGTCAACTTGTGAAGTATTCTCAACGTTGTTTCAACGTGGATTATAAAATAACATGTATTATACGCGTGCTCTGATTGGTCGAAACCCGTGTTTGGATCAGGCCATCCAAACACGGAAGACTATCGTGTTGTTGTTATTTTACAAAACAATTACTTTATGGTTTCCCTGTTAGGATGGCCAGATCCAAGTAGTTGGGAATGTTGCTCGAGTTAAGAAAAGCGCACAATATCACTCGCCTTCGGCTCGTGTTTCGCGCGCTTTCTTAACTCTCGCAACATTCCTGCGTGTTTGGATCAGGCCATCCAAACACGGAAACCATAAAGTAATTGTATATTCAACGTTGAATTATGCTTAACGAAATTAGAAACCTAATCTCAAGTCTCAACGTTGTTTCAACGTCAAAAGAGTAACGTCAATCCAATTTGCATTTTCAATCCTTTTTCAACGTCTATCCAACGTCTGGGTGATCATTTCCAACGTTGATTCAACGTTGAATAGACGTCATTTAGCCCGCTGGGAAACCTCAAAATGCTCAAACACCGCATCTCCTGATATGAGAACGTATTAAGATGGATCCCCAGAGAAAGAAACATCAGCGAAAAATAAGCTCTTCGCAATGACGCAAAATATTTGCTATTTATGTGAAACGGGGATTTTTTGGTAGAAACGCTTGTGAATAATCTCTATACTTCGCTAACAGTCCCTTGCTTAAACAACTGTAGGGAGCCACCTTAATTTCGGGGCCAGTGTTAGAGTTAATGTTAGGGATTAGGGTTGGGTTTCTTTTCACATTCGAACCCCTATTAACGGCAGGGTGTTAGCCAGAAAAATGTTTTGTCCGTTAAACGTAAATTGGGAAAGTTTTTTGACCGATCGAAGTCCTTGTGTAGGAATAAATACTGGTTTTTTTCCAACGTGTTTCTCTTTAAATGCAAACAACGGTAGCTTGGTTTTGTACATTTCATTTCCGGTGAATGAACACTGAAAAACAGATGCACACCGATTACACTTTGTTTTGTACATTTCATTTCAGTGAATGCACACCCAATATGAATGAAACGCGATACATTTTGAGGAAATAGTTAATGGGAAAAAGTAAATAAAACGTTCTTTGATATAATAATATAAAATCAAACGCAATGCACTTTCTCATCAGAAAAAATGAAAATCTTCCAGTGGCCCAGTTGGGAAAGCCCCTCAGCTACTTCAATTGGGAAAAGTCCTTCAAACGAACAGTATATGGGCTAGCTAACACCCTGAACGGACACTTGTCTTACAGTCAAATGCGGTGTTCCGTTGCGGGCAACATTGCAATATTGTCACGCAGTATTGCAATATTGATCGGCTGATTGCTTTAGCAAATTGCAACCGACGCGAACAAATTGCAATTTTTACATACAGTAACAGTATTAAACCGTCAACTGTAAAATTCAAAGGTTCATAATATGATTCGGAAGCAAGTTTGTAAATAAAAGCTTGATTGGCTACTAGTACAAAACAAATGCTTGATATCAATCATGCACTACTGTTCCAGAATCAGTTGGGTCTCACCCCTTACATCTCTTTTAAGCGGAAACCTCCTTCAACCCCTTTTAATCCCTTTTGAGCGAGGTCCCGAAGGTGTTCCGCTTAATAGAGGTTCAACTTTACATTGCCCCATTTCGCTCTCCTGTAATTCTAAATCCTACCATGGCCGCCGTTTTTTGGAACTTTTCTAGCAACACAATCTGAATCATTCGTGCACATCGCTTCACGAACGGCATAGTCTTCAGGACATTTTCCTTGCTTTTGTTCTGGAGTTAGTATCATGTTTGTCATCACAAATACAGCTTCGTACTCCTGTACAAATCAAAACACGATTCGAGTGAACTGTCGTTTCCATTTGGACCTGAGGCTCACTGGAGTATTTTAAAGTGAGCTCAGGGACTTAGCAACCGGGGACGGATGTAACCTCGGGTAAATTCGGAGGTGACTCGAGATGATTTTCAGGTAAATTATAAGAGCATTGAGGGGCAAACGTGGAAGTTGAAGGCACGTTTACACGGGCGATTTTTACTTCAATTTTAGTTGGGATTTTCTCCTTTTGGAGGATGTGAAGAAGTAGATCAGTTTATTTTAAGTTATCAATGTTCCAGGTTATGAAATCTCATAACAACACATCAAGTAATCTACTCCTTCACATCCTCCAAAAGGAGAAAATAGCAGCTAAAATCGCAGCAAAATCGCCCGTGTAAACGGGCCTTGAAAGTGAACACTCACTAAAAATGCAAAAATTTAGTTTGCATTTCTGAGCGTCTTAGTACAGCTAATTTAAAAAAGGTTGTCCTTGGCAAACCTGAAATTCTAAACCTTAAACTCTACGCGTATGTATAATGGAGCATCTTTAATCAGTTTAGAAATCATATATGGGGCCCATTTCTTAGAGACATGGTAATTGTCATTCCGGAATTTAAAGATTCTGGTTTTCTTTTTGCATTCCGGGTTTTAAAGATTCCGACTTTTTTTCATTCCGGGTTTTGCAGATTCCTGCTTTTCTCATTCCGGATTTTAAAAGTTTCCAGGTTTCCGCGTTCCCCGTTCCGTTCCTCATTCCGTTCCCCGATTACCGTTGTATATTCAATTATTATAAAAGCATTCCAACTCCCAAGGGAGTCAGACCAATGCATGCGTTCAGCAGTATGGCTGATAGCAAAGCTTTTCCAAGCTAAACCAATCAGAGCACGTAAAAATCTGACAATAACAGACAATGGTGTGGTGTACACATTCCGGCAAATTTGAATATTTCTGCTCGAGGCTTTGAAATTTAGAGAGTACAGAGTTAATATTGCAAGAAAACTTCGCTTTTATGAAAACGTTTCGAAATAAAATCGGTGTGTCATGCAAAGGGAAAGGTCAGTATTAAATTTAGCTATTTTTTAAACGTTTTTGAGTTGTTCTTGTTAAGTTATTGCTGTTTTTTTAAACACGTGTTTATATATATTCATTGTAATATAAATATGTATATTGAATTCGATTCCCATTGAAACGCTTCGTTTCGGCGCTTAGTTGCTTTATTTCTCTGGTGTCTCTCCCTCATTTTCTTGCAGTAATGTTGAGAAATACCCCAGCTTTGATTTATTTAACTCATATTTAATGTATTGTGAAATAAACGCGATTCTTGAAGAAAATGAGGCCCGTTTCAAACATTTTAATTCTGAAGCTAATTCTGTCTGTATACAATACACAAGGTGTGTAAAAAAACGCAACCTCCAGTGGCTAACTCCTATGAACTCTACCCGGTAAGAGCCGGGGGCACCCAGGCAATCGGGTTTCTAGGGGGGGCACCCTGAACTGAGTTATCCGGGACCCTTGTTCATCTAAGGTTGTATGTGGATAAGTCATAGAAATAATAGATAGGTCTATTATTTCTATGGTATAAGTACAGTGGCAAACATTTCACTGTTTATGTCAAAAACAATTTCTGCATAGTGTTATTTATAGATGCGTTTTTTGTATTTTGCTATATACTTACATTTCCAGTTTACGAAACCATTAAAATTCGCTTCTAAACGACTAGTAAAATGTTAAATATTGTCAGAGCTTCATGGTACTTCAAAATGATCCCCCTGCCTTGGGGGCACCCAATTCCGGTAGGACCAGGGCCCAGGGGCAGCCTTGTCCAAACTTACGTGCCGGGAAACCTCTGCAGGATTTCCTAAGAAATCCAACTTGCGAATACCCTGGATTCCAGAGCCTTCGACAGTAAATAATAAATTGAAATGTCGCGAAGGCTCTGGTTCAACGGGGCGATTCTTTGATTAAGCCGCGCCAATCACAAAACAGAATTAGTGGTTTTAGTACAGAATCTGTACTAAAACCACTAATTATGTTTTGTGATTGGCGCGACTTAATCAAAGAATCGCCCCGTTGAACCAGAGCCTTCGCGACATTTCAATCTGTACTAAAACCACTAATTCTGTTTTGTGATTGGCGCGGCTTAATCAAAGAATCGCCCCGTTGAACCAGAGCCTTCGCGACATTTCAATTTATTATTTACTGTCGAAGGCTCTGGAATCCAGGGTACCTTGCGAAGTTTCTCGTTTGTAATCTAAAATGACTGAAAATTGCAAACTTCGCAAGGCTATATTATCCGCATTTCACAACATTTTGCAACGAAACTTCGGAATATTACTAATTTTGTGATGCTCTTTCAAGCTGTAATGAAATTTTTGTCTAGACTTGTTGAGTTCAAAATTTTGGTTAATTGGGGAATGGTCCATTTAACTGTTGTTGTACTGTACTTGTAAATTAAAACTTATTAAGTGTCATTAAATAAATGCATAAATTTTGCTTTATGCACTTGCGTGTGCAGTAATTTTGACAGTTGTGCTATTTTAAATTCCCAGGCACCTAAAATCTTTTGTCCTTAAAACAATATCGATTTCTTGGGAAATTCCGGGGTTGCGTTTTTTTTATACACCCTGTAGACGTCAGTACAATGCCATTGATTTATTTTCGAAAGAAATTCTAATCTATTTATTGAACGAGTAATTTGGTAATTTGTCTTCTTCATGCCCCCCCCCTATTCCATTCACTACCTACCTCAGCCGGTGTGACGTAATCAGCAGAGTCCCAGGTTCGAGGTCCTTGATTAAAAACCCCCCAAGTGGTTTTATTCTCGACTCTGATTGGATAATTTATGGACAGATTGGTTTGTACAACCCCCTTGACTTTTGTCGTGACTGAACTGAGACCCACGTCAAACTTCTGATAACCTTTCTTGTAAATTATGGCGTACCTGGGAAAATTACATCAAAATCTAACGCATTGAATTTACTCGTTTAAATGGGTAAATGGGTAGGCTGTAATAGATATTCTAGGTGAGGTGGGGGTGGGGATGACAGATAATATTTAATGGCATAACCATCCAGCTTGAATGGTTATGCTGATAATATTCAATGTTTGTATTATATTCAAAGGCATAACTATGCTACTTGACTATGACTTGACCAAACTTCAGATCATGCAGTCAGAGGGTACTTAGCCTGCGCGACAGGCGAACATTTCTCGTACGTTGCGCGCCTTTCTCTCGTGCACGCTAATATAGGAATAAAATGCATATGTTATGAAAAACCTACAACCAAAATCTGTCCTTTTTGACATTTTGTTACGAACAAAGTTGATATTAGAATACAATATATTTACAATAAAATTTGTTTATATAAAATTTATACAAACAGCAGACGTCTAAAAATAAACAGTATCGGAAATGGACGGGTATTCTGAAATCTAGAACTGTCTGTGCCAGTGTAGGTACTGCGAATAATATAAATAAGGAGAATTCCGTCGTTTTGAGCGAAGCCAAAGGTCCTTCGTCAGCAGTTTAGGTGTTACACAGTAACGTGGACAATCAGGCCTTATTAATTCTGAGGTATCAAAAGGTTGCGGAAGTGTGAGCTATCCACATGCTATATATCCCTCCTGCAACTAAGTTAGCAACGATATTCGACCAAAATTGCTATTTAAAATCATTATAAGCTAGACTGTAAATATTGACTATGGCATATACCTACGTACCCGATAACATAACCGATAATCAGCAGTTGTATCAATCGATTGACGAAGCCAACTTTCTTACTATTGATGTGAACAATTTTGCTTGTGTTGTATTCAAAAAGTGCCGAAGCGACTGAGTTACCTATTTTATAAAAGTTCACCATGATGACTCGCAATTCGTGTCGGTTAGCGAAGGAATGCCACTGTTGTATAGGATATCAGATGAAACAATATGTGCTATTAAAATACGATATATCACATATTGTACACTTTATTTGCATTTCTAATATCGATATTACACGCAAAGTTGCCGTGTTAATTAATATAAGATCTCGGAAGTCTCAGATGTCAGTCTCACATCGGGCGGTCAGAGCACTTTGTGCCCACTTTACATGAGAAAAGAGTCGGTCAACGCCGAAAGTCGTTGATTTTTCATATTTCCCGGCCGGGTCAGTCCTATTTCCTCTCACAGGGAAGACGGGGAAAGTTGACAGGGTGGGTTAGGATTAAACCCAGTAAGAAAGCAATATCACAAGTATATATAATTATATCACAAGTATTATATTTTATCGCCATGCAAACATTCAAAGAACTTAATATCACAAGTGTTCTGGAATGTAAATTATAATATATAATATATAATGAGATATAACACGTAATTCAATTCACTATTAATGTGCGTGCAATATATAATTTCACTGCCTTGTTTTCTTTTTAAATAGTTTAGGCTCGGTATCAAAGTCTGTAATGCGCATTTGACCATACCCTCATATAAATTTGCACCATAGAATTCTTAATCGTACAAAGTAACCGAAACGAAGACTTGATCAACCCTCGGATCAACCTTCATCCACCTCTAGAACGTGATCAAACTTCATCCGGTCCTAAGACTTGATCAAACTTCATCCAGTCCTAAGAATTTTTTTTAAACTTCATTTAGTCCTAGGACTTGATCAAACTTCATCCAGTCCTAAGACTTGATTAAATTTCATCCAAGTCCTAAGACTTGATCAAACTTCATCCAGTCCTAAGACTTGATCAAACTTAATCCATTCTAAGACTTGATCAAATTTCATCCAGTCCTAGAACGTGATCAAACTTCACCCAGCCCTAAGACTTGATTAAACTTCATCCAGTCCTATGACTTGATCAAAATTTTATCCAGTCCTAGCTAGGACTTGATCAAAACTTCATTCAGTCCTAGGACTTTATCAAAACTTTATCCAGTCCTAGGACTTTATCCAGTCGTGCGGAATATTTCGCGTTTTAAGCAAGGCTTTTGATATCGTTAATCGTCATATTCTAATTGAAAAACTTCAACATTACGGCATTAGAGGGGTAGCCAAGGATTGGTTTATCTCTTATCTTAATGACAGGAAACAATTTGTTTCTATTGGAAGCTTTGTTTCTTCCACGTGTAATATTCCTTGTGGTGTACCTCGAGGTTCAGTTATTGGTCCATTATTATTTTTGTTATATATATAAATGATTTTTGTAATTGCACTGAAGCTTTTGATTTTCATTTATTTGCAGACGACACTAACTTGTTCTGTTCTCATAAAAAACTGAAACAATTAGAAGCTGAGATAAATAATAACCTGGGATTTGTTAAAATACCTGGTTATGTGCCAATAAATTATCATTAAATATTCAAAAAACTAATTTCGTTATTTTTCTTTCCCCTCAAAAAAGACGTGTTGACACTGTAAGCCTTAAAATTAATGATATTGTGATAAGGCAGGAATCCTACATCAAATATCTTGGTATCTTGGAATACTCAGATCCATCAAGTTGCTAAAAATATCAAAAGAAGTGTCGGTGTGCTGTTTAAAATCCGTAGAAATGTAAATACGGAAATTCTTGTTAATTTATATTATGCTTTGACTTATCCATATTTAATTTATGGTCTGATATTGTGGGGTAATACGTATATGAATCAAATCTAAATCTTATTATTGTTTTGCAAAAGAGAATTGTGAGGACTATAACCTTTGTTAATTTTGACGAACACCCAAGTCCATTATTCAAAGCTCTTGGTATTTTAAAATTTTCAGATTCAATTTCTCTTCAAAATTTGCGGTTTACGCACGATTTTAATAATCATACTCTTCCTCGTGCACTTTTAATAACTTGTTAAACGCCAAACAATCAGGTACATCAATATAATACACGACAAGCATTGAAGCAATGAGCAAAAAATATTTCAAGAAACATAATATTTCAATATTCTTAAACTCGTACTGACTTTAGAACATGACTTATGTTTATGTTTGTTTGTTTGTTTGTTTGTTTTCTTTCCTATTTTTTTGGGTCTCTGTGTTTTTGTGCCAGTCATACTGTTTCTAAAATTTTAGTAAAACCATCTGCTCATCCCTCTATTATATATTAATCCAATAATAATATGCTGGACTATTTGGCTAGATTAGCTTTGCTATTCCAAATAGCCTGTGCTTCTATTATTTGTTTAATTATGTAACTATATACTTCTAAACTATGTACTATTATTGTTGGCGCAAATAAATCTTTAAATCTTTGAATCTTGAATCTTGAATGAAACGTCATTTTGTCCTATCATCCAGTCCCTAGAGGGCACATGTAGCCTTCGTGACAGGCGACCATTTCTCGTTGCCCGCCTTTTCGCTCTACTCCATGCACGCTAATACCGCTCGCTATCGCTAGATTATATTAGTATATAATTGCTTTATTAGAAAAAAATGACGTAGTTATAAGTATATTATTTTTCAATGATACGGTGATACACAGGGTAAAAATATGACGTTGAAAAAATTTCGTTCATATCTTGATAAATGATGAATGATCACCATAAATCCATATATTTAACATAAATATCAGATATTAATTGCTTTGTCTCGATTTTCTTTGTTTAGGAAACCTTGCCTTAAAATTAAAACCGTGTTATCTTAGAGACAAAACAAATGCTGGAATAAAATGGATATGTTACAAAAACACTATACAAGGAAAATATACCCTTTATTGTGGATTTTGAAGAACGAGGACTGGAATACAATATATTTACAACAACGGCAGAACAAAAACAAGGAAAATGTCCTGAATATGGCGTTCCTGATGCAAGTTGCAAGAATGATTCACATTGTATTGCTGGAAATGTTCCAAAAAATGGCGGCCATGGTAAGCTTTTTAATAGATTTCTCACTGTATAATTACAGGAGAGAGAAATGGGGCAATATAAAGTCGAACCTCTATTAAGGTTGCATTTTATGATGAAAACACTGATTTCATCATTTTTTACATTTTTATTGATTTATATTCAGGGGCTGGAGATCTCTCGATTGCCGCAAGTTTTTTTCAAAAATATTAAAAGGCGTACGAAATATGATCAAAAAATATTATAACCACTCATTCTTTTGCCGCGAAAGTTGTAATTGTAATTGACAATATGGGGATAGACGTTGATACTGGGTCACCTTTAACCTCGCTTCTGTCATCGTGGTGCACGACAGATCTTCTACTGCATTTTCGTTTGGCTGATTTAGATCGGTCTGTATAGCTATCCCCTTTTTACATTGGAGTTTCGCCCGCATATTAGCAAGTTTTTTTATGTGGTTTTTTGCATGTACGGTTTGTGATAAACTGATAATGAGTGAATAGGGCCTAAGTGCCTAACAGCGAATGCTAAAACACACTCTTTACTAATTTTAATCCGATTACAGTTCGCGGTGATAACAGAGAGCGGAAAAACTTCGCCAAATTTAATATTGTCTTTACCGAGATTGAAATATTCTCAGATTGTCCCCACAAAAATAATCTAGAAACGCGCACGTTTTATCCGATTCCCTCCAAACTTCGCTACAAAGTTGAGCAATAGTACAGAGCAAAATCGTGTTCGAGTTTTTTATTTAGTGCCATACTTTTCAAATTATAGGCATCTGTTCTCCCGTTCTCCCAAAATTTAGATGAGTCAACTTGTCTGCTTTATATCAAAGCAAATAGAATATCTGTCAAAAAACGCAAATGCGGTTTTGTTCTTTGATCATTTGCGATGGAAATATTATAATACAAAACAAGTAAAACTCCAAAAATTGATAACATTTTTATTTATCTACGTTTCGACTATATTTCAGTCATCATCAGAATTTCATCCAGTCCTTGGTCTTGATCAGACTTTCATCCAGTCCTAGGACGTGATCAAAACTTTATCCAGTCCTAGGACTTGATCAGACATCATCCAGTCCTAGGACTTGATCAGACATCATCCAGTCCTAGGACTTGATCAAACTTCATCCAGTCCTAGGACATGATCAAACTTGATCCAGTCTTAGGACTTGATCAAACTTCATCCAGTCCTAGGACTTGATCAGACATCATCCAATCCTAGGACTTGATCAAAGTTCATCCAGTCCTAGGACTTGATCAAACTTCATCCAGTCCTAGGACTTGATCAAAACTTCATCCAGTTCTAGGACTTGATCAAAACTTCGAAATCATCCAGTCCTAGGACTTGATCAAACTTCATCCAGTCCTAGGACTTGATCAAACTTCATCCAGTCCTAGGACTTGATCAGAACTTCATCCAGTCCTAGGACTTGATCGAACTTCATCCAATCCTAGGACTTGATCAAAAGTTCATCCAGTCCTAGGACGTGATCAAACTTCATCCAGTCCTATGACTTGATCAAACTTCATCCAGTCCTAGGACTTGATCAAAACTTCATCCAGTCCTAGGACTTGATCAGAACATCATCCAGTCCTAGGACTTGATCAAATACAAGTGTCTTCGCCTGTGTGACTTCAAATGTAAATCTTGCCACACTTCTTGTAAAGAATTTAGAACGTTTTGTATACGCTAGATATGAGACTCGAGGCTCGTATTGGTGTGACGTCATTTGTTATTCACCATCAATTTTAAGTCGAAAGAGAGATCACTATGTAAATCACTAATTTCTAACTAGACAATGCGTATCATTTCCCAACAATAACGAGAAAGTGTTAGAAGTTCTTTTATTGCTTCAACATGAAAAGTAAACCAGTATACAGAGTACACTTTAGCTGGCGTATTTCATCGTGCGCTTTCAAAGAGTTGATAGCACATGCGATAATTCGTTTTTATCGGCAAACAATCCGTTCGACATCTGTTATTTCCATAAGCCAGAGACGTTCTGACAATGCGGGTTCGATAGATAGATACTTTATTAAAAATAATTACTTAAGGCTATAAAAATTAGGTGTAATTAAAGGGTAATGGCAATAAAAAATTTTATTGCTTTATCTGAAAGAGCATGAAAAAATAAGCCGATTGGCCGTTTACTGCTCTATTCTATGAAAACTGCTGAAACAACCGAAATATTTCAATATTTACAAGTATAAGCTATCACCCCGCCATTTTTATTTTTTCAGCATAACCAGCAATATGATACCTTACTTCCCAACCCCTCCCTCCCCCCCCCCCTGCACGCATAAACTAAAAACTGGAATTGCCTATTTCAATTGGCTGTAGCTGATTCATTTATCATGAGCTTTTAAGGAGTTTACAGCTTAGATGCGACAATTCGTTTTTATTGGCCAACCATCTTCGCACATCTGTTATTTCCATAATCCCCCACCCTCGTGGCTACGCCTGCGGTTAGTGCTTGTTCATTGCATATATATCTTATATACACACTAGATAGTGCATCTAATTATTCTGCAATTCAAAAATTGAAGCCGTAACTGTAGACTCCCATGGTGAATCGGTGATATGAGAAGACTCCAATGTTTTCTATTTCTTAAGCAGGGAACTTAAACATTAAGTTAAAACTATTCCAAACACATTTTCAAACAATTCAAAATGATGAAAATTATTGTTGTTCAGTTTAATCAGTTAAGCGTTTATTAGCGAGTGGGAAACTTCAACATGGCCGCCATCTATTCAAATGGGGGTAACCGCTGGAATATTCTAGGCTTCAATTTTACTAAAAGAGACACGCTTTCTATAGTGTTATACGATATCTATGGTTCATTGTAGTCCAGCTAACGAGAAACCCGACTAAGTGAGATCTGCGTACCAAGGGTTAACACATATAAAATTCAATTTGTATTCATATGAGGAACGAGCCAGAGCTAGGAACTTCATTTCATCTGGCCAGGATAAACATTTTTGTCCGATTTCTACCGCTAATATTATGGAATTGAAGAGAGTGTAGTGAGGGGGGGGGGCTGAAAATCAGTAAACGGTAAACATTTTGATATTTTAACGGTAAAATGTTGGTATACTGTTTTAACGGTAAATCTTTGCGGAAAAGTGTTCTGAAACGATAAACAGTATTTTTCAGTTTCTCGCGTTTCACGGTAAATTCTTAGTGCATGTTTTCACGACTGACCGGCCGTAGCCGAAATTGAGTATACCACATCGCCCTCATTGAACGGCATATAGTTAGACCCTAGCCCAAGGCCTGCATGCAGTTTGTTTAAGTACAACAAAAATATATTGTATACTATGAAACAGGCTCTTGTCTGGCTTTACTCTGTAGTATCTCTATAACCAGACTGACAATTTAGAAGCGAATTAGCCATATATCTATAAGTACCTTTTGGTTGTTAATTGTATCGTTGAAAAGATGTTTATTAAACTGACTAATGCATGGTTTGGAATTGATGCTGCATGTTTATAAATATGTTTTGATCATCAGTGACATCACGCATTTAACTAGTATTATATATAGAGCAACATATTCCTATGAACTATTTAAAACACTTAAACACGAGCAGAAGTGATTAATCAGGCATAAGAACGAGAAAGCCGAGGGTCTTGTATGAGGGGAGGTGGGAGGGTGTCTGAGAATCAGTTAAAGGTAGCTCCTTAATTATTCGGAGCAGTTGCGTAAACTGCGACAAGTGGCCCTTTGGCAAGAATTTTTGGTCTTAACTCAAGGTTTCAACAATTTGTAATGTTAATTAGCATATTCTCCGCGCTAACATGTACACACGGCTGCTAGAACCATACAGCATGCGATAAACGCATCTTTTATCCATATTTATCTACCAAAAGGACAACTTATGTCTCGATCTGTCAACTCATATATACGCGGAGACTGTAGGGCGATCAAGCCCATTGATTACTAAAACCATAATATAAATAAACATACGTTCTTGGCGTTATGGTGGGGTATTGTATAATTGTACGGGCTTGCTCATACATCGATTAGTTATTGTTACAGGTATTTTGTCTTAAATATTTAACTTAAGCCTTCAACCCGAGCATAGGCGTATAAAGCATCGAGCGCTATATCAGTGTTGTAACGAGTCGAGTCATTGACTCTGACTCGAGTCAACTCGAGTCGCTATTTTCAGCGACTCGACTCGACTCGAGTCCAATACGAAAAATGACTCGACTCGACTCGAGTCAACAGCCCCAAATGACTCGACTCGGACTCGACTTGCTGATTTTGCCGTAAATGACTCGAGTCAACTCATCTACAACTTGTACAGAGTAAATTCATCACAATTATTGTGATTGTATTGCTTGGGAAGAACAATGAGCCCTGTAAACAATGAGAACTTTGAAACTTTATCAGAAAATATATGGGATTTGCATAGAATATATTCCTGACGGGCATACCTATATTACATTTCTGTTTTTAGAAACAACGCTAGTGCCACAGTTTTTAAAATTGAGTCTCAAATTTTTTTGTACTTATATACTAATTCTGACAGGCTATTTTCATTTTTGGTATTTATGAAGGGCTATATAATTTCAAATCAACTTACAAAGCGTTGTTAATTAAAGTCTATTCTTTGTTAATTCTGACTCCAGTTGCAAGTTTTGCTAGTTGTATGTACGTACACTCGATCAGCAGGTATGATGAAACATCTCACGTGGTTGACTGGAACTGTGATATTGGCACAGCCTATAGCTGCCCAGATACTGTTATTAATTTAAATGACTAAAGTAATTAGTTTAAAACGCAAATTTGATTACTAATTTCCGACAGCAAGCTAGGGTAGCTCAAGTAAAGTCTAGAAATTGACTCGACTCGACTTAAATCAGTGACTCGACTTGACTCGAGTGAAGCCGCTGACTCGACTCGACTCGACTCGAGTGAAGCCACTGACTCGACTCGACTCGACTCGATCAAAAACTGAAATGACTCGACCCGTGACTCGACCTTTGAGTGACTCGACTCGACTCGTGACTCGACCTGTAGGTGACTCGTTACAACACTGCGCTATATACTATACTACTAATGTTCCATGGCGGGCTTTGTGCAATAAAATATACCCTGACTGTATATATACCCAACCATTAAACACATGTTCGAACGAACTAAAAAGTTCTTGTCATTCGTACAAACTGTTAGGCTGTTGAAAGCTTGAAACTTGTCAAGATATCCAATTTCTGGTTAGGTGGAAAACGCGGACACGCAAGTCAAGTGGAAAACGCGGACATGCGGACATGCGGACACGCAAGTCAAGTGGAAAACGCGGACATGCGGACACGAAATTTACTAAACTTCAAAAAATCTATTACGACAATAATTAATAATTTTTCGCGTGATATTGAAAGTTATCAATGCCGAGGTTGTGTTTTTCTCTCTCTTTTCTCTGTCTTAGTTTGTAAGCTCGTTTAGTGTATTTCGCTTCTTTTTTTAGTTACAAAAACAAATCTCGCCATGGGCCATGGCTTTATATGTTCTGCATGTAAAGAAGCTCGTTTTCTGCTGGCAGAATTGATGTCATATTTCCATTCAGAAAGCTACATCTGCAGGTGTGATGCCATAATTACACAATCAAAACGGAGATTGTATAGGAAATAATGACTGAAAATTGATAATGCATTGTTGCGCGAACTTTTACTGTTTTCATGTATTTTACTTACAGTATTGAAGATTCTGAAAAATCCATTCATTATAGCACCGAAAGTTAACTCATTTGTTTAATTAAGTGCATTCAACTTAGCCGAGTAAGTGTGCTTCAATACTAAAATTCTGGCAAATTTTACAGGGAAAGTTTTGTCTGAATGAAGATTTAATTAATTTGAAAGGGTTCTATTTTAAGGGCAGAATGTCTTCCTACCGCTTGTTCCGGACAACATGAAACTTAATGGATTACAGGCTAGGCTTGGGTAAATTATGCCGCCATAATTTCGAGCATAATAGGGCTTCAGAAGCATAATAGACACTTATTACGAGGATAGTCGGCATAATTGGCCGTTTTCTAGCAATTCAAAAATAATAAAATAATGCTTTGGCTTTGGGGCTAGAGTCTAAAGAAATAAAAAAATAAATGAGGATGCTCTGTTTTGATTGTGTAATTATGACATCACACCTGCAGATATAGGTTTCAGAATGTAAATATGACATCAATTCTGCCAGCAGAAAACGAGCTTCTTTACATGCAGAACATATAAAGCCATAGCCCATGGCAAGATTTGTTTTTGTAACTAAAAAAGAAGCGAAATGCACTAAACGAGCTTACAAACTAAGACCGAGAAAAGAGAGAGAAAAACACAACCTCGGCATTGATAACTTTCACTGTCACGCGAAAAGTTATTAATTATTGTCGTAATAGATTTTTTGAAGTTTGGTAAATTTCGTGTCCGCATGTCCGCGTTTTCCACTTGACTTGCGTGTCCGCATGTCCGCGTTTTCCACTTGACTTGCGTGTCCGCATGTCCGCGTTTTTCACTTGACTTGCGTGTCCGCGTTTTCCACCTAACCCCAATTTCTGAAGTCGAAGACAAAGTCGATTTCACACTAAATGTAGCCAGCATAAGCTTTATCGCAAGTCGGCTCGAATCCCAGTTTCCTCATGACATTTACCAATAGCGTTTAATGCTAGCTCACATATATTAAACCGGTCTTTGAAGCTTCTCTCCGTTTCACTGTTTGTTTACCAACGCCAGGAGGCCAGGCATGCTTTACAAATGCTATTTGTAAGGGACCGGTCATTATTTATGGCGGGGGGTGGCACCGAAGAGAAAAGGTGAGTAAAAGGTTGGGTAAATGAAAAACGAAACAACTCAAAGGTTGGGTAATAGAAATTTATTGTCATTTCCAAAGCATGAATCACTCAAATATTGAAGACTGAAAACTTCAATGTCAACAGTCATCTGTCAATACAATATGTGAATCAATCAGAGTCACTATCTTCATCATTTTCCGATTTATTGAGAGACAAATGGTGTCTCCAAAGAAAGTAAATGTGCAGACAACATGAAACTTTAGACTGCAGAAAAGTCAGTAAATTTCACAAGCCGAACGTTATTAAACTCGTATCACAGAGTGGTGAATGACATATGTGACAACTGAATGACATCCTTTTGTAATGTTTTTGGCCAGGGGTGGGTATTTATTTTTTAAATGATACTTGAGGTTGGGTAATCAAATTTTTGATTTTTTAATGGTTGGGTCAGCAAAATTTTTGCCACGAAAAACATTTCTCTTCGGTGCCACCCCCCACCATAAATAATGACCGGTCCCTAAGTGAAATGGAGAAGGAAAGGTCGTCTAACTCCTTACGCACAGTGTCCTTGCTGTCCAAGAAATTAATATTGCTTTTATTCGACGGGACTTTGAAGTAAAGAACAAATTTGTATTGCACAAAGCCTGCCATGGAACATTTTAATAAAGCGCCAAATGAAAATTTACATTCACGCACGCTTCAGAAATTTGAATAAATTGAAGTTAATTTACCCAAAACGTAAACGGATATGACGTAGGCCGGGCAAGCTTTTCTTCGTTTATTCGTAGACCCCTCACGAAACGTGTTTCTGCTGGGGTCTACCACTGGGGTGATCTTTATTCTATGACTGGGGTCTACACCGTAGGCTAGGGGTTTCCTAGCCTGCGTGGAAGGCCCCCAATTTTATGGGGGGCCTGATTTGCAAATCAGGCCCCCCATAAAATTGAGGGCCTGCCACGCAGGCTAGGGGCACTGAGGGGTTTCCTGTTTTGCTGAAGCTGTAGCCTGCACTCAGGCGGTGCTGGCCAAATTGGTATTCATTTTGGGGCGCCGAGTTGAACAAAGCAAATTTGACTTCTTGCCCAAATTTTAAAGCAAAATTAAACAAGAAATGTCGAAGTCTGAACCTCGAGAGAAACTCAAAGACTGAACTAAGGTATATACTTTCTATTTTACGTAAAATGTACATGTTTCGGCGAACAAAACTGCTTGAAATTCTTGTCAAAGTTGACAGCCGAAATTCCCTTCGGTCGCCCATTCGATATTCGTCTTGTCCTTGCGTAAAAACATTGAATTTTAGACTTGCTCTTCGCTATATTTACTTTAAATTACTAGATAAATTGTTAGATAGAATACTCAGGATGTTTTAGAGCTAAATTTATGTTAACTTTTGTCATTATAGTGAAAAGAAATATTCAGTTCTCAACCTCGTGGGTCATGTCATGGAAGCAAAGTCGATTCAGTAAAATCGCTTTCTTGCTCCAAATTTTAAAGCTAAATTAAACAAGAAATGTTGAAGTCTCTACCTCAATTCAAACTGAGAAGTATGTATATATTCTTCTGTTATATTTATGTAAAATGCATGGCCATATTTTTAGGTTCGAATATTCCATATTTTCCATATTTTAGGTTCCATATTTTTAGGTTCGTAGGTTCGAATCCCACCGTGGCCGGGCATATTTTTCAAGCTCGCCCGGTGTGGATACACACTCAGAGTAACATCACAAATATCATATTCACCTGAGTACACAACACCAACACAGAAAATATCATATTACAAGATTACACTGGTATCGAAGGAACTAGATTCTGTTCCGAAATATCACTTCCTCGAACCGTCCTGACCGCGTAGCTCAGTTGGAAGAGCATTGGGCTGGTATTCCAAAGGTCATAGGTTCGAATCCCACCGTGGCCGGGTATATTTTTCAAGCTCGCCCGGTGTGGATACACACTCAGAGTAACATCACAAATATCATATTCACCTGAGTACACAACACCAACACAGAAAATATAATATATCACTTGCTCGAAACAACTTCAAATGCCGAAGTTGACGAGCGCAACTCGCCTCGCCCGTTTGATGTGCTGTCATTGTCATTGAATTACAGAATTTAGCCTCGGCTTTTTGGTAATTCAACCCTGAATTCAACCCTTGTTAGGGTGATTTTAAAGCTAAATTTGTTTAAATATTTGTCGTTTTTGCGAAAATAATTGATACAATCATACAAACTATGCATATTGATAAGAGGAGAACCATTAGAAATGTGATGGGGGGGGACATTTTTTGTTTGTGTCTATAATTTTCTTAGATATAATCCCTTGCATGAATTTTTTTTATTTCAACTTATAATTTTCCCTGTTTAAATGTCCTTGCACAAAGTTTTTTTTTTCAACTGTTTTAGTGCACGATATATTTTCTTTCTGTTTCCCCCTGTGCAATTTTTAATTTTGCTACCCCCCTCCCCATCACTTGTCTAACGGTCCGTCCCTAAATACCGGTATTCCTTATTTTAATATGTACTTTTTGTTTGTGGAAACATCACGTGAATTTATACTGCAGCAGGAATAAATTTACGTGGTGTTTCCACAAACAAAAAGTATTATGTTTTATCGCCATGGACACCATGCAAATCTACAAAGAACTTTATATTCCTTATTTTATTGTACTGTATTAAAAATGGTGGCATACTGTACTAATTTGATTTGTTATTAATATCTTTCTAATTTTATTTTCAGGCTGAGTGGATCAAAATTGAAATGTGTGTCGCTGGAAAACCACTATACCCCCTGCACATTGGATACTCAAATTGTAAAGTGAATTCAAAGATAAAAATGTTCAATTCTCAACTTCAAGAGAAAGCCTGGTCTAAGGTATGTTCTTTCTATTTTATGTAAAATATTTGGAAAACAGGCATTTTCTTAAAACAATTCAGATTTTGAAAAATAATTTGAAAGAAAGACCACAGCCCACATGCAATAATTGGACAAATTGCCTCTTTCCGAGCAAAAATATTTAATTTTTGGATTGTTTCACATTAAGGAGTGTTCATTATTTATGGTTGGGTGGTGGGGGGGATCATAGGGGGAGGGGGAGTGTTTGTTTTTGGGGGTCACCAAAGTTTGAGGAGTAATTGAGAGGGGGTCATGAAAGTTTTAGTTCTGGCAATGTTTTGACCTTAAAATATGTTATTATAGAACATGAAAATTTTGAATTATTACATGGCTACAAGTTTACAGTGGGTCTATTGTAAGTGGGGCCACTAACAGCACTTAGATAACACTAACCATCACATTGCAGAACAAAAATAGAAATCTAATAAACTAAAGCTTGTCCAATCGAAAGAAAGCATGGAGTTCGCTTCAGGAAGCCAGTAACTGCAATGTTTAATTTTGAAGTCTATTTTTACCTTTTGACATTTGTTCAAATTGTTTTTGGCCTAATGCTGATTGGCTAATGTGCCGTTTGTTGATTATTTCTATTTTTGTTCTGTAATGTGATTGGTTAGTGTTCTCTAAGTGGCCCCACTTACTGTAGACGCACTGTAATAGGCCCTTTCAAGGTTAATTAAATACAATAGTGCAAGGGGTGTAAACACAATGGAATTCCCTATAGGGAAATTTGCCTGTGGTGAAAACACAATAGTGAAAACAATAGATTCAAGATGGCATCCTAAACCACAGGAGCCCAAGCATTGATCTATGTTTTAATTGATTATTTCACTACATTACACTAATATGTCATATAATAATACTCCTATAATTGAACATATAATAACAATATATAAGTTGATTTGTATTAGCTTATATAAAAGCACCGCCTTTTGAACCTGACAGCCCGTTCGGAGGATACACATGTATGTTATTTCGCACTGAAATAAGAAACAAGACAAGGGATGAAATTACAACACAGCGATGTTTTATTTTGAAGCCGTATGTACTTGTTAAAACAAATTTTAGCTTGAAATTCGGCTACATGATATGTCTAAAGCTAAAGTGCATAGCCATTAAAAAAATTTGTGAAATAAAAGCCCTAGAGTCTTATAAATTGCTATAGTTTTTAATAGCGACGTTTCGTAGCATGAACGCCCCAACTTGACTGGACCTAATGTAGTTCATTTTAAATTTTAAACATCAAAACCGTTACGATCGACACAATTTGGCTTCTCACCTCGAGTTGTAGTTGAGTTTGCTTTCTTGTTTATATCATTGATTCCTAAAGATTGACGGCATTATTCAATACGACACTCATTGCATAATTATCGGTCCACTCAAGTCGGGGCATTCATAGTATGACACACTTTAAGAGTTTCATCCCTTGTTGCATATTTATATTGTTGCTGCCTTCTATTTCAAATCCCACGCGTCTCCCACACGCATATCCTGAGAACTGGCTGTCAGGCGGAAAAGGCGGTGCTTTTATATAAGCTAATAATAGATCTTAATTAAATAAAAAAAACATACAAATACAAATCAACTTATATGTTGTTATTATATGTTTGACTATAGGAGTATTATTATGTGACATATTAGTGTAATGTAGTGAAATAATTCAATTAAAACACAGATCAATGTTTGGGCTTCCCTGTGCCTAAACCTTGAAAAAGGCCCTATTACAGGAACTTTTGCACCATTACTAATGTCATAAATAATGTCACTTTAATTGTTTAACTGATATACTGTAAAGTCTTGAAAGTAAGTGCCCCCTCGAAAGTAAGCGCCCCCTTGAAAGTAAGTGCCCCTCCTAGAACTATTTCACTCTAGTCTATACTTGTACTGTATTTTATATAAAATGTGGTGGGGTCACAAGCGTTTTTGGTCTTTTCATGGGGGGGGGTAATGTAAGTTTTGCTGTTACCAGAGGGGGGTCATGTATAGATGATATTGAGAGGGAGGAGGTCCCCCCAACAATAAGGGATGATTCATTATTTTCTATGAGGGTGAGCTGTCAAAAAGGGGGTGGGTCATGAGGTAGTTTTGACTGTGGAGCCACTTAAAAGTGGAGCCACCTAAAAATATTGGTTCAGAAGGGGGTCTAGTTATTTTATTACATAGTGGGGAAAATTGGACAATGTGTAACGATTATTGCTACCGCAGGGAGCAAGCAAGGCAGCAAATTTAATTCATGTTAGCTGGCAAAATTCTCAATTTTAATCAATAGACCCAAAATGCATGCAGCGAACATGAAAAACAATCGATATCTACCGGGGGCAGGGGTATAAACCTCATCTTGCACAGATATAGGGGTGAATGCCTTATGTTACATATAGGGGCAAGGGTATAAACCTTATCTTACACTGATATAGGGGTGCACACCTTATGTTACATATAGAGGCAGGGGTATAAATATTATCTTACACTGATATAGGGGTGGACACCTTATGTTTCAGTCATAGGGGCAGGGGTAAAAACCTTATCTTACCTGATATAGGATTATAGGGGTGGACACCTAATGTTACACATAGGGGCAGGGGTATAAACCTTATCTTACACTGATATAGGGGTGAATGCCTTATGTTACATATAGAGGCAGGTATATAAACCTTCTCTTACACTGATATAGGGGTGCACACCTTATGTTACATATAGAGGCAGGGGTATAAACCTTATCTTGCACTGATATAGGGGTGAATGCCTTATGTTATTTATAGGGGCAGGGGTATAAACCTCATCTTACAATCGTATAGGGGTTGACACCTTATGGTAACATAGGGGCAGGGGTATAAACCTCATCTTAGACTGATATAGGGGTGAACACCTTATGTTATTTATATAGGCATGCCATGAACTTGCCATAAATTTTCGTCCAAGGGCGGATTTTCATTAGGAGTGGAAAAATTTCTAGAGGAGTGCAAGTGGCACCATTGAGCAAGCTATTTAGAGGGGTCTAAGGGTTGAAGACTTCACACATGACAAAATAGGAGGGGTGAAGCAAAATTTTGGTGGGGCTGAAAACTTTATAAGAGGGGTTAGAGAGAAGGGGGATTACCCCCGGCCCCCAGTAAATCAGCCCATGTTTTTGTCATGTTTCCCTGATGTACATTTTAATAAATGAAAATCACGATACTGTACAAATGATATGAAAATTTTCCTCCAATGATCCCCCTTTGGCACTGTTCCCCCCTCCCCCCGCCTCTGTTTTCCAAGTCAGCTTCCAAAAATAAAGAAATATACTCAAATTGTTGTGGGTAGCCAAAAAATTTCTTAAATCAAATTGGGGTTTCTTCAGGGATTTTTAGGGCTGCCCCAAAAACTCAATCTTGAATTGAGTTTTGAAACTTCATCTTCTGACCAAAAGTTTCATTGTAGTAAAAATGAAGTTGTTTGAGTTTAATACATTTGTGACATGTGGAGATTAGTTTTCAGTTGGAAACCCGACAATTTCTTAAAAATTTCCTGTGTCCCTTCACATTTTACAAAAAATTTAAAGCATGTTTTTATCAGTCGAAAGTAATTGTTTTGATGAGAGATGTGTTTCTTGACACTTTTGAACAGGGTTCGTACAAAACTTGAAAGTCCTTGAATGTCCTTGAATTTGAAAACAAATGGAATTTGTAAAGAAGTACTTGAATGTCCTGGAATTCTTCTTGCTTTAGTTTATGGATACTTTCTGAAATTGTTTGACATTCATCAAGATGGACATTTTGTTGAACTGATTTTGCATGTTCATATCTCACCTCATTATAAAG
>CACRXK020001591.1:0-50960 GCA_902702795.2 Paramuricea clavata
CCCCCCCCCCCCCCCCCGCCTTAAATAATGACCGGTCCCTAAAGTCATATGCCCATAGTCATAGACAGTTTCTTGAAAAGTGGAAGACACATTTCAGACCAAAAAATTTTGTACATAAACCAGATGTCATGTATACAACAGTATTTTGAGAATCAGAAACTGTATAAACGGAAAAGTCCATAATTGTGTTCACTATGGTCTATGGTAGGGACCGCACGCATGCGGGAACCTGGTATTGGAATTCGCAAATTTTACATGCAAAATAGCACATGTTTAATGTGTGATAACTTGACAAATAAAGTATACTTAGTAATAAAATATTCGGTGTTTGCGAAAGAAGGAAAGATCTAAAAATCAATGTAATTTTGAAGTTCTAATGTTTTGTAACGAGCAAGTAATACGCCGCCGAAGTTTTGGAATTTTTGCGACTCGCGACGCCATTAAATAATGTGGCCCCGGATTCCGTCGTCAACACGTTGTCTTCAACCGTAAATCCGGAGTGAGCTCTGGGGTAATATAGGACAATTTTGGTATGAGAAGACAGCCCATGACCTCAGCTATCCAACGATGTCCTATTCTTTCGAGTTTTCAATACGAAAAGATTATCTTATGCGAAATACAACTTTCAATTGCGATTTTCAACTATTTCTGGTGTATAATGTCAGAAGAATCAGGTGTACAGTTGAAATCTTTGCAATCTTAGCTTTTATTTGCTATAATAATTGTAGTATAAGGAAGCGGAGCTCAGCCCGGATTTTTATTTAAACTTAGGCATTTGGATTTTGGAATTTTTACGGCGCCATTGCAAGCCTCGTGGTGTGGTAATTGTTGCAACCTCAGTGAGTAGGATATACGCTTTAAATATTGATCATGGAGCGAAGCCTGGCTAGTGGAAAGGTGAGAACAAAGTCTGTTTTAATTTGTTGATCGAAATATTTGAAATGAGTAGTCACTAGTCACAATATGTGAAATGGTAGAGAAGGCCCTGTACTGGCAGTACTGCTGCTGGCCTACTTGTACTGGACAAAAAATATCACCCTACTTTATCATATTTGCAACTGCAAGCAGACAAGCTAAGCTTTAAAAAACCCAGGTAGCAGTTGCAGTATTGTTTCCGATCTGTATTTGACAAGCGACAAAGAAAAAGGCTTTGGGGAAGAGTGAGAAAAGATTGCTGCTGGGTATAACTACTGAAATTCTAAATAATCCAGCACAGGCTGCAATTGTTATGCCGGTCATTATAACTAATTAACTAGATACCAAAAAATTATATTTCTTTTTTCTTTTTTTTACAAATTTAGGAAAAACATGGTGCATGAGATAACTGTTCATATACAATACAATACCATGGATTGACAGGGCGAATGCATGTAACAAATATGACTTACATAAATTAATCAATGAAACAGTAATGCAAGAAGCTACCTCACTTAGAGCTAACAGTCCATTTGTAATATGTAGCTCAGATATTTGTGTCATAATCATATTTATTTTTTGTAATTATTGCGTTGAAAAAGTATTTGTATTTGTCTATTATGTTGTATGTTACTTAAGTACAGTATATCATGTTGAAAATCACTATGCTATAAAGTGACATCATTAAATCATTAATGATGTCATAATCTGCTGTGTTGTCATGAAAATGGTGATTTTGAAATGCATGCATGCTACTTATTGTATGGAGTAATGGAAATGGGAAAATGTTTTCAAAATCAGTCATTAGTAGATGCCGAGCTAAAGATCTGCATAAATTTTAATTAAAGCGAATATAAAGTTATGATGTCACAAGTTACCATAGTAACCACAAGTTAACATGGTAACTAAAAAGTTATCTGTGAAACATTGTATGATCCAGCAATCTTCCATATAGGCCCTCTTTAAGAAAAATATTTGTTTTAAAGTGAAAAAGTGTGTTTATATGAATGCTATTGTTTAGGTTTGTGACATTGTTACGACATCACCTAGTTTCCATGGTAACGCAAATTTGAATGCCTTTGTGTACTATTATTGTCAACTTGTATCATACAAGGTTTAAAATCATGTCTGAGATGCTATTTGTCAGTAATAAATTGGCTAATCACACATTTCACATAATTTATTGTATTTTGATGACGTCATACGGTTGCCATGGCAACGGTAAGTGTTCATTTGTTTCACCATTTTGTAGGTTTGGGTGTCACCAATGTACTCTGAAAATTTCGTTTTGATCAGATGAAACGTCTAGGAGTTATAACCAAAAGGGTTAAAAAACGACTTCGAAACAAGCGTTTTGGTGCCACATTATAAATTCATTTCTAATACAATTCTCTAATGTCAGTCTTCCAAAATATGGGCGAAAATCCCGATATTCAAATTGCCATAACTTTTGATTCCCTGGCCCGATTTTGATAAAATAAATACCAAAACTTTCAAATGGCAAGCTCTATGAATCCAAGCTATTTTGGGGGTGCCTATGTTAATTTAAAATTTTGACTGCTGCCCCTATCTATGGCAACAATGGCATTTCAAAAAATGGCTGCTAATTTGCATTTAAACTAGTTTAATTCGGAAAACAACGTCAGTGACCCCAATTTTTA
Organism: Paramuricea clavata; assembly: GCA_902702795.2. Lineage (NCBI taxonomy): Eukaryota > Metazoa > Cnidaria > Anthozoa > Malacalcyonacea > Plexauridae > Paramuricea > Paramuricea clavata. The sequence continues at coordinate 2,577 of CACRXK020001591.1, forward strand.
TTTTATTAAAAGTTTTTTCCAGTATGAGCAATCATCAGGACAATATTTAAAAAATTCGGTAGATCCAAAATTTCTCAACTAAATTAATTTTAATGCAAATTAGAAGGCATTTTGAAATTTCATTGTTGCCATAGCAACCATGGTTACGCATTTTTTGTTGCAGTTTCCTACTCTCAAAAATCAAAATGCTATTCCATTTAGTTTCATTCCTCTAGCAAAATATCAATGAACACTAAGATTTTGGATCAGAAACGTGTGTTTTCTACTTTTCAAGAAACTGTATGGAGCCACCTTAAATGCAACACAACTAAGAGTTAATAAGGAGCCCCATAGGCATAGGTGACAATTAAATCCATTTCACAATTTTCTTGTTAGTTTTACCATGTGTGTTTTACCGTTTTAGATGGTTTTACTGGTCGTTGTAGATCGTTTTAGATGGTTTTAGGTCGTTTTAGATGGTTTTAGGTCGTTTAGATGGTTTTAGGTCGTTTTAGGTAATTCCTTGTTTTAGTAACTACGGTAGTTGAATATGAAAATTAATTCTATATTATTTATGTCTTTTTACTACTGTATATTCCTAATAGGTGAAGTGCTCAAACGACGGTGGAAGAACCTCCCAGATGGAATGATGCGATGCCTGAAGAAAATAAACGAGGGCCAAAAGTCTGGTGCAGGTGCTTCAAAAATACCAACATGTAAGCTATTTATTTGACCAACTTTTGTTCCTATGTGATTTTGTATCAAGCCGAGAAACAACTAGTAATATCACCTTGCCAAGTGCAAGCCCAGTTAATGATTCAATATGTGAAGACAATCCAAATCATAATATCCAACCATCCACAGAAGCATCAACGCCGAAAGAAAAATTTTCAACACCAGATGAGAAATCAGCAAAACGAAAATTATACCTTCAAGATAGTGGAACTAAGAATAAACCTGTGTTTATATAAGAGTAAACTTGCTGATAGACAGGATAAAATTAACTTATTGCTTGTAAATGCAACCAGAACGATAATTGGGGGGCCCATATTCATATATCCGTGTTCTGCTTTATTAATTTTTTTTTAAATCAATTGTTTTCATGGTATGTGAACACGAATATATGAATATCCCAATTATCGTTCTGGCTACAGCACTGTAAATGCCCTCTCAAAAACCCAAGACCAAACTAAAGAAAATAGCAAAAGCTCAAAAACTTCAAACCAGTTGTTTATCACATTGTTGAAATACTGGACAAACTACCACCAAAGAAAAATAGGATGGCAAGAGTGGAAATACAGCAAGTTCTGATGAAATATGAGTTTGATATTGATGACTGAACCAAGCAAGTCATGAAAAAATTGTTGTGCAAGTTTCTATATATTCCTTTTTGAATATACTTATTGTTATAATATAATTATTTTTATCATAAACAAAAACTTTGAATATTCATTGTTGTTATTTTATGTACAACTGTACAATACATTTTAATTAAAATTACATTTAAAAAAAAACAAACTGTATTTTATGGATATAATTTAGAATATAATGCATTTTCAACTATTCTTCTTGCCTTTGAAAAACAGTAGTTGGCAATTCTTTCAGGCAACCGTATTTCTCTTGGGTAAGGTTTGATCATATATGGTTTTAGTGGAAAAGCATCATGCCCAACAAAAACGTATGGACATTCTGTACTTGATTGTGGCAATAAGCTTGAAGGGGGGCACGTTTAACAGCTTCTTTTTCATTGCTATACCAATTTGCCCACTAGAAAAGACACTCCTGTTACTTAGCCTTCCGTAATCACCCACGTCTACCATAGTAAACTTGTAATTTGCATCAACAACAACCATGAGTATTATACTGTGGAACTTTTTATAATTGAAAAACATAGAACCACTTCTGGGAGGACATTGAACTACAATGTGCTTTCCATCTATTGCACCTACACAATTAGGAAAGTTCCATCTTTTTTCGAACTCTTGGCTTTTTTTCACCCATTCAGCGGCAGTTTCTGGAACATGCAAATAGTCATTGGCATATAAAACATCCCACAGAGCTGAACATGTAAATTTTACTATTCGTCCCACCGTAGTGTCACTTAATCGATAGCTAGCGGCAATCGTTGAAAATGCATCCCCCACTCACTAAATGTCGCAATGTCACAGAAAGCCTTTCACCAGGACTAATAATAGCCTCTCTTCGGGCATTTACGCGTAATATTTTCGGCCCAACAAAGCCAAGTAATTCTTCTTATTTTTCACCCTGCTCGGTTTCCTTTGTTCTTGTCGGGGAATATATTCAATATTCCCCTCTAATCAATTTCCGTTTAATAATCCCCTCTAATATTCACCTGCAATTAATAATCCCCTCTAATATTCACCTGCAATGTCTTTGCAACACAAAAAATGAGAAAAAACAACATCACGAAGGCAAAATGACATTGAGAATTATTTCTTTTCTGACTCATTAACGCGACCTCGCAGTGTGAAAAATAAGTACGTTATTTTGAGGCACCTCGGGGATATAAAACCACAAAATAACCTATACATATTGTGATGGTGACATACGAAACATTCGGAAAAAAAATTGCTATCAAATAGCATTGCTTCCTGAACAAGAGTGTAGTATTCACCTCTAGTTTTTCTTTCTTTGTTTTTTGCTCGAACCCAGAATCTCTTTTTGTACTTTTCCCTTCTTAAACACCGTCGTAAAAGAATCAACAAAAGAAGCCGACGTCTATTTAAGGCTGCCATTTTGATTTTGTTTTTCCTGCCATGAGTGTATTGTTAATTCATATCTATTTAAATGGATATTGAAATGAGCCGGTGTATGTGCGCACGTTTGATGTCCGTTCTGCCCGCGAGGGCAAAGCAACCGTAATGGAAAACAGCCTTTATAGTGAAATGAGCACTTGAGATTGATTGCTTGTAAAATCGAAATATGGCAAGATCAGTGTCTAAGTTTGTGTTGTACAGAAAGATCAGGTATCACTGCATATTTCTATTGCAAAAGATTTTTGTCTGCATGGAAAACAACACCTAATAACCTGAAATTCCATTGTTATTCTATCCCTCATGTATACTTCTTTTCAGGTGGCCATTGTTTGCCTGACAATCACAATCGAAATTTTGCAACAGCAAATGCAGCGATTACCGTGTTGTTTTACCAAAACGTAGATAACTATATCCTCAGACTGCCCACTAAGTTTTCCGAAGATTTTTAGTTGGGGAAACGGGAGATATATCGCCCTTTTTTTCGACCACACAAAGTGCTCACTCATGGCAACCATGTTTGAAAAAGGATCATTAATAATATCCTATCATTGAAGTCACCACATAACAGAACTTTTCTCTGAGCAGAAAATTTGTAAATACTATTCTGAAGGTGTTCGAAATGATCAATGTCTAGTCGTATTTCTCATGAAGAATTTTGAGGATGTATATACACTGAACATATAAAAATATCACATTTGAGATTGAAAAATTATCTAATTTCCACCAAACAAATTCATCATTGCTATCATTATCTAAAAATTTAATTCCCTTTTTGAGGGATGATTTGATCAAAATGGTTATTCCTCCCAAAAACCTTCTTGCATTTTTTTTATTTTTCTTCACAACATTTAGAAAAGGAGTAGTAACCATCATAGATTAGACTCTATTATAAAAAGGGATAGTTGGTGTATACATTACCTGATACTGTAGTTGTTAGTTACTTTGAATGAATGCATTTAAAATGTTTGCCATGTTCTTTAGCTGCTCTTGAATGGTGTAATCCATGACATGAGGTACTAGTTTGCTCAGTAACATTTTGTTGTTGGTCTTGTTTGCTTGGAATAACCCCATCTGGTCTAACAAAGGTCCCCGGTTTTGGGGACTCTTATGATTCTGGTAATGGTGTGGTCTTTGTCGAGTTGCAAATGCTTTCCATATTTCATTCTTTGTTTTTTTGCCAATTGTCGGAACTGAGCGGTTAATTACATGGACATCTCGTGTGAGCACATGGAATATTAATTATGTATGGGAGGGAAAAGCAGCGAGAGGTTTATCAATATATTTTTTATATTCTGAGATTTTAGTGATTTGTTATTGTGACTCGGGTGAATTTTCGCAGATACATACCAGGGAGGCAGGCACTTTGAAACATGGCACCTCTGAGACAGGATTTAGAGATATTGTTGTTATATTCAATGATTTTTCAGTGAGTTTAAACACGATTATTTATGACTGGGAGACAGCAACGCGACGTCAATGTTAAATTAAAACAACTTCTGATGACATGCAAGCAAACTGATTCCGTGCTCGACTCTAATAAAGATACTGCGATTAAACGACAGCTGGAGGCTTTAACAAATGAGGTAGAGACATTGAGACGAGGCATAGAAGGGTTGAAAATCGACCAAAAATTGAACAAGGACGAAGTTGCTATGTGGAATTCTCAAGTAGAGACTGAGTTAGAGAAGGCAGACGACAATGTGAAGCACACGGAGAAATGGCAGGTCGATTGCAAACTGGAAAAGGAAAGAAATGCTTTTGAAAAGAAATTGAAATACAAGATAAAACTACACGAAACTAAAACTCGAGTCCAAACATCAAGCGATGTTGGAAAGTGGAAGTTCGTTCGTTCTCTCATATCTGAGAGAACTTCTTGGAGACAATGTCAGTGGTGAAGATGAGTCCTTACTATTTACATCGGAAGGTTACAATTGAGCAAAGGCTAGATTGGAGGGAAAATATGGCAAAGAATTAGAGTTAATGAAGTCGTGTGTAATTTAAAAATGAAAATTAAAGCCCAGCAAATGACTTTCAGACAAGACATAACAAAATATTAAAAAATTACTGACTAACATTTCATTAGAGAGCTTACGCACGCACGACTTCCCTGGACGACGACGTCTTGATTACGTCATAATCGATGACGACGTCGTCCATCGCACAACTTTTAAATCGATTGTTAAGCATGTTACGTGGACGTCGTCAGTTGTATTTATTTTGTATAATTTTCTTTGTCGTAATATTTCTCAAAATGCCGAAATTACGAGTGGTTAGAGATTGCTTACTACTCTGTCATGATCAAAATTATATTAATGACGAAGAGTTTCTTTATCTCTATGAAATAAACCAATCGAAAAATCCTGATTTTCCATACTGGATTCATGATCGCTTCAACTTAGACAAGTTAAACGACAGCGAATGTGCGGCAGAATTTCGCTTCCTTAAAAGCGACATATATAATCTACAAGAAATATTGGGTATTCCAGATGAAAGAAGGTGTTATAACAGGCTTGTTGATGGAATTGAAGCGCTCTGCATTCTTTTAGAGCAATTTGCATACCCTATTAGATATAGTGATACCTAGATTTGGAAGACCAGTACCACAGTTCAGTATCATTACCAAACATATTATGGACCTGATCTATCAAGAGCATGGTCATCGTCTCGCACGTTTTGAGCAACCACTATTATCTCCTGCCAATCTTCCAAGCTATGCTGAAGTTATTCATCAAGCAGGGGCACCTTTGGTAAACTGCTGGGGCTTTGTGGATGGAACTGTTAGGCCAGTATGCAGACCTGGTCAACATCAGAGAATCTTATACAATGGGCACAAAAGGGTTCATTCAATAAAGTTCCAATCAGTGGTAACTCCCAATGGTTTAATTGCAAATTTATCGGGTCCCTATGAGGGAAAAAAGCATGACAGTGGCATGCTTAGAGAATCTGGCCTGCTTACCAGTTGAGAAGAACACAGCTTTTCCTCTACAGGAGATATCCTATGTATTTATGGTGACCCTGCATACCCTCTCATACCTCATCTTCAAGCACCATTCAAGGCAGCTGTTAGACTAACAGAGAAACAACTTGCATTCAATAGGGCAATGGGTGCAGCAAGGGTCAGTGTGGAATGGGTGTTTGGGGATATTGTAAACTTCTTTAAGTTTTTAGACTTTAAGAAAAATCTAAAGATTCATTTAGGTGCAGTAGGAAAGATGTATGTTGTTTGCTCATTGCTTACAAATGCTTGCACATGTCTGTATGGCTCTGTAACTTCAAACTATTTTAATTTAGAACCTCCAACACTTAATGAATAGTTTATATAAAGTAAACTGTATTAAAGCTAAACTAACAGGTGAAACATTTAAAGTTAGTAAGTTTCGTTCTAATGTTTTTTTAAATAGGAAAAACACAACATAATATATAACATTTAAGTGCATGCAATTTGCAAATTAATATCAACATTAAAACTTGGATGAACACACATAAGTTGCTGTTGTTGTTGCTGTTGTTGTTGCTGTTGTTGTTGCTGTTGTTGTTGCTGTTGTTGTTGCTGTTGTTGTTGCTGTTGTTGCTGTTGTTGTTGCTGTTGTTGTTGCTGTTGTTGTTGCTGTTGTTGCTGTTGTTGTTGCTGTTGTTGCTGTTGTTGCTGCTGTTGCTGCTGTTGTTGCTGCTGTTGCTGCTGTTGCTGCTGCTGTTGCTGCTGCTGTTGCTGCTGCTGTTGCTGCTGTTGCTGTTGCTGCTGTTGTTGCTGTTGTTGCTGTTGTTGCTGTTGTTGTTGACTTGCCATTATTTGCTGATGGTGAAGTGCCTGCTGCTGCATTTGCTGTTGATTCATTGCTTGCTGTTGTTGATACTGTTCCATAATAGTCTTCTGAAAGTCCATGAACTGTTTTTGCTGCTGTTTCTGCAATGTCATCTCCACTTCCCTTTTGTTTTCTACTTCTTTTTTTTTAATTTCCAGTTCAGCTTTTTGTAGCTCAAATTCCTTTTCAGATTTTTCTTGTAAATATACCAATGTTTCTCCTCCTGTGGCTCGTTTCCTCCTTGGCTTAGGTTCACTTTCCCCACTTTCAAGTTGTCTTTTTCTACTCTCTCCATAACTTTCCATTGCCTTAACTTTGAGCTCTTCTGCTTGCTTTCAGCTATTGTCTATCTTTTGCTGTTTTCCGTAAGAATCCTTCTCAAAATGTTGTTCTGCATCATCAATCAACTCAATTATTGTATTGAGTGCTTCATCAATCTCTGACTCTTCTGGAGAAATACCACTAGCTGATTCTTCTTCTCTTGTTTTCTTTTTATGGCGTTCAACCAAAAGCTTCATTCTGTTTCATACAGCTTTTTGGGTAACACAGAAGCGTATTTCTTGAACTGCATTAAGCTCATTTGCAATGCTTGTCCATGCACTTCCTCGTTCTGCTGACTTTGGTCTATATTGGTATGGTTGTGCTACTAAAACCTCCCGGCATAACACAATGTCGTGCTCCTCTGTCCATCTCATGGGCACACTAATAATGATAAAAATAGGGGAACAAATATGTAAAAATCCCAACCAGTCATACAAACACCAAAATTAATCATGATACTATGTATTGTACCAATACAAGGCATCCATTAATTTTGCAAAGCCCAAAGACCAGATGATTTTTATCAATGGAAGATAAGGCTACTGCCAGTTTATAAATAATGGGTTAATACATACACGTGTTGTAAATGTCTGTATGTGTCAAATATCTTAGAACTACATAATATTTAAAAAGAGTTGGTAAATCAACATGACAATCATGCTATTCTAGATTTCTAGTATGTATTGATTTCAAAATACTTGCAATAGCTAGGTTGCACTGTAGAGGTTAATACATATTACATAATAGAAAATTTGTTGATTGTAGGTTCTAATCAGTCTATAAATGACTATCGGTGCTTTGAAATTACCAACTTTGACTTCATGTGCAACCCACCTATCGAAAGGCAGCTTATATAAATCATATTAAACAGATACGAAAACTAATAATTATAAAGAACAAGAGGATACAATCCCATTTTCTGTTCAAACTGCACTTGAATAGTGGGGAAAAGTACATTCAAAGCATGGAGGAAAAGGGTTTAATCAGTCCCTTTCACCCTGTTTTATACATATTAATGTGTGCATGTATTAATTTGTGTTTACACAAAAGGCACAAAACAACAGGCAAGCAATATACGGATATTTCGATCACACACCAGTGGAAAAAGTATAGCAAATAACCACAATAGTAAATACTGTAAAATGATACTTCTTTCGTGTTGACTTTTCCGCCATTAAATTTTCCTTCGATATAACCTTCGAATAAGAAATGTTTTAGCGACGCCTTCGAAAATAACCTTTTGACGGTGTGGACTTGCGAAGGACGCCTTCAAGCCTGCCACGACGCATGCTCACTTCAAATATTACGTCACATCCTGTCGAAAAGTCGACGTCGTCCTTCAAAATTTGTCCTTGCATAAGCTCTCTATTGTATTGTTCACAACATCTTCAGAGCAATTAAACTTATTTACAAGCATGTATTATATATATATACAAATAGTTTCAAACGGTTACAGTATTCAAATAAGTGAATAAGAGGAAGGATGAAAACAACCTGTCATTAGTAAATTAAAGATATAATGGTTAGTAATTAGAGCTCTAGCAAAGTATTAGAATAGGTCAAGAGCATAGATATCTTATATACACATCTCTTTTAGTAAAATTGAAGCCAAGAATATTCCAGTGGTTACTCCCATTTGTATAGATGGCGGCCATGTTGGTCGTTCCCACTCGCTAATACACGCTTAAAAACAACAATAACTTCCATCACTTGAATAGTTTAAAAACGTATTTGGAATAGATTTTACTTAATGTTAAAGTTCCCTGTTTAAGAAATAGAAAACATACAAATGTTCTCATTTCATGGGAAAGACCTGAGACTGCAATCACAGCTTCAATTTTTGAATTGCAGAATAATTAGATACACTATCTAGTGTATATAAGATATCTATGGTCAAGAGGGGTTGACCTAATGTTGGCATTTAAAGTAGGATTAAGCGTGGAATTGAAAAGGCTTTTTCGAATGAGCAAATCTGCTTCAGAACTAGCAGTGGAAAGGATTTTAAAATCAGAGGGTGAACTTTGATGTTTAGTGGTATGGATATGAGTGAGTATGCCTGACATGGTTGAAACAGAACGTTTCTTTCCAGTCAAAGGTGAAACACCCATGTGTTCAGAGATACGCATGTGTATGTGTCGGCGAGTTTGACCAACATACAATGCACCACAGCATTGACACTTATACAAATACACCACATGTGATCTCAGTTCACAGGGAATTTTGTCCTTAAATGGAAAGAAAATGGAAAGACGACACATGAAGAAATGTGCAGATAGGCAGAAGAAAGAAATTTCTGAAGTTGTGATTGAATTTGCAAACCATGATGACCAGTGAAAGGAAGACAAAAATATATAACTTTTTTCGAGCAAGTATGAACTTTATCACAAGAATTATACATTTGATTTGATACAACTATCTACAAATGTTGCTCAATAACCATTAAGAAGGTTTTCTTGAATTTTTCCATTTCTGAGTGGAAAAATACATAAGAAGAGCAAATGTTGAAATAACGCGAGAGATAAGTGAGAAAAGTAAATGTACCTTTCTTGTACCTTTCTTGTACAGCATTGTAATTTTTATTACTCATCCTGCACATTGACTGAAAAGATCCTCCTAGCAAGAGGCCTCAACTTTTCCCTACCACCTTGTCGACTGCATTTTTGTTATTTTCTCACACCTTTTGAGAAATTATATGGAATCCTTAAGAAAGAGCCTATTGCAAAAAACCTGATCAATGGTTTTTAACGAAGAGTTTATTAAAACTAGGATAAAGGATATTGCTCTGATGGGCTACAAAATGTACATTCCGCCGAAATCAATCTTTTCCGATGACGAGTTCAAGATAATTGAAGGACTCCAGAAGGACAACAACATTTATCTCATCAAGTCAGACAAAGGAAATGGAGTTGTCATTATCAACTGCACAGATTACAACTAAGCATGCTTAACATTCTTGAACAAATTAACCTTAAGAAATCAAATATTTATAAAGAAACCACCCGCCGTGAAGCCACTGTCTGAACTCTCATAAACGACCTTAAATCTAATGAAATAATTTCTGAACATTTAAGGAAAGAACTTAACCCTATTGGCTGGCGACCAGGTATTTTGTATGATTTACCTAAAGTCCATAAGCCTAATTGCCTACTGAGACCTATAATCTCTGCTATAGGTACTCACTCCTACAAACTTGCTAAATTTGTTGCTCCACTTCTCCATCCTTTCTCTACTAACACTTTTATAATTAATGACACCTTTTCATCTGTTAAGGAATTGCGTGAGTTAAAAATTAATACTAATGATGTCATAATGGCCAGTTTTGATGTTAAATCTCTCTTTACTAACATACCATTAGATGAAACTATAAATATAATTATTAACAAATGCTTTGCTAGTGATACACACTATCATGCCATCTCTCACAATCAGTTTAGAGAATTCTTAAACCTTTCTGTTAAAAATTGTCATTTTTTATTTGATGGTGTTTTATACAAGCAAGGTTGATGGTGTAGCAATGGGTTCACCCTTAGGCCCATTGTTTGCTAATATATTCCTATCTTTTCATGAAAAATCCTGGTTAGCTGACTGCCCTTCTGTTTTTAAGCCTATATTCTACCGTTATATATATATATATATATATATATATATATATATATATATATATATATATATATATATATATATATATATATATATATATATATATATATAATACACACTTGTAAATAAGTTTAATTGCTCTGAAGATGTTGTGAACAATACAACGAAATGTTAGCCAATAAATTTTATATATTTTGTTAAGTTTAGTGAGAAACTGACATATTGTGTCCAATCCCTGCACTCCCTCAAGAAGCTGGACAAAGTGAAGGGTCTTACTATTGTTACCATTAAAAAGTTGCCAGGTATATGGGGTGACCTTGTAAGATCTGACAGTGATTGGGAGACATGGAATTTGATCAGCTAACAAAAGCAGTATGTCTTTGGATACGGAGAAACCCAGTCGATCATAGTCAAGATGACGATCAAACAAAGTAGTGTCGAGAATGAGAGAGAATGTACTTCACCAATCAAACTGACAAACCTTGAGGATGCATCTACTGCGACAGTAGTGAGCACAAAACTGTTGAATGCACTAAAGTTCCTGCTGTAGCTGACCGGAAACAGATTCTGGCGAAGAAACAATTGAGTTTCAACTGTGTGGTTGGGACTCATTGGGCTGCATAATGCCAAAGCAAAACATCATGCCAAACTTGTCATAAGAGACATCATACCTCAATATAGGACTTAGTGCTGTGCGCCAGAGTGCCGGAGTTCTGCTGGAGCTCTGGCGGGTTTTTACCTGCCGGAGCTGGAGCTGCTGTGCTTTCTTCCCAGCTCCGGCTGGAAAATCAGAATTACTTATATTTATACGTCTGTGATGTTTTTGCAGGAAAATATGTAATACAATAGGACATAGTCTAGACATAGTCTGTTGTAATATGATTACGGTGTATGTCTTGTAAAATAGTGCCGAAATATCTATTTTTATTAGCTTTTTCCTGTAGTTCTTGGATAATGAAAGAATCAATAACTTTGACACTTTACAATAGCATGTTGTAAATTACTACAATAGATAATTAAGCTATTCCTGCTGTGACAATTATAAATATTTTCGCTCTTGTCACACATACCTCTTGAAGCCTTCAAAATAGCTAAATTGTAAAATATTCATGCTTGATAACGCAATATCTAGCAGGTCAACTTCGGGCTGTGATCTGAAACCATGTTGTAAGTCCCCATTTAGCAAACACAACAGTGAATTTTCAGATGAACCATTGCGCATTTATAGGTGGGTTGTGAAAAATGTGAGACAGCTGAGACTCTTGTTGAAAAGTTACTTTAAAATCCAATAGAAATAAATTACTTTATTTTAAACGCACAATAATATCCCGCAAGACGACAATAGGTGGCGAAGTGGTTAGCGCACTTGCCTTTCACCTCTAAGGTAGCAGGTTCAAATCTCAGTGAGGACTTCTCAATGTGACTCGAACCCAGTCCTCAATGTGACTCGAACCCAGTCCTCATGTGAAAAGAGCAAGTCAACGCTCTGGCGAAAGTCGTGGGTTTTCTCCGGGTACTCCGTGTTTCCTCCCACAGGGAAAGTTGACAGGGTGGGTTAGGCACATAGGTCTGGAGGCAGATCATTAATGAGGTATGGACTAATAGCAGCAGCTGCTCAAGTGCCATTTGTAAGCTCAAAGTCTATACCTCGGTATGCTTCACGTCAGTCCGGTTTTATCTATCTATTCATAATGAAACCAGTCACTGAAAAGCCCTGATAGGGAGTGTGCTGTGAAATATCTGTATCTCTGTATCTGTATCAATAGTCAGACTCAGGCCGTAGTCGCACCTAACCTATAGTATAATAAAATGTCATGAAGCTATACGTCGGGCATGTTGTTTACTTGTTTAGCCCACTTCTCTACTACATTATCCAAATCGATTTCGTCTGCATTGTCCAGATCTTTTTTTGCAATTCAATAGCATAACCTAGCATAGCTTATTGAATTGTGCAAGGCTGATTTAACAGTTTTTAGTTCACTGGATATTTCTTTCGTTTGTACAACAAGTTATTAAGTTAAAGGCATGGCGGAAAAGCAATTAAGATTAGTGACAAGATTAAAAATATAAGACGTATGAAGTCCTTGCGTGAAATCGACATATTTCGCGCCTAATGTTTTTCACGTGGGCGGTACTACTCAATATTTTAGCACAGAAACAAACTATATTTATTTCCAAATAACATTGAATAAAGCCTTAATTTTCCGAATATTAAAAACATTTGCTCGATAAACAACGTTCACTATTTAATATTACTTTTGTTGTAATTCTTGAATTTGACAGACACTGATTTGGTACTTGCATGCAACTTGGCAATGTGCCACTTATCTAGTTTTGCTGCCATTTAAACTCATGCACGGAAATGCCATGCCTACTGCCTATGCTATAAAAGTCTAAGATAATACGAGTGGTCAAACACTGAGTGGGCAAACATTAAAACAGTCTCATTAGTTGTCAGTTCAAATTGTTTGCTGTTACAAGATATATTTAATATGACAACTGCTGAGAAACGAAAACGCTCTGAAAAGCCTAGCGTCTGGGATCATTTTATTTAAAACCCACTTGATGGTTCAAAACCCACTGGCAGAAAATGTCGGCAAGTTGTCAGTCGTGGACGCTCCACCTCAAAAGCAAAGTCATGGGGAAATGGGCCATTATGGACTCATTTGAAACACTGTAGGCCATCTTCTACCACTCAGCTGAGCTTCCAGCAAACGTTCACACCTAGTACACCTTTGCAAAAAGATGGCGCAAAGGCAATCACAAACTTTATTGGAATGACACTACTCCATCATAGAGAATGAGGGCTTTAGAGAGCTTTTGAAAATTCTAGAGCCTCGATACTCTATAATATCGAGAAAGGAACTGACAAATGTTATTCCTGAACGTTTTTGATTTTAAAGAAAAAAATTTTAAATCGTTGGAGTTGTCGGAACTTTACAACGGACATGTGGAAGTGTGAAGGCCAGAATCGAGAATACATGACGGTTACCGCTCACTGCGCTGTTGAAAATGGCGAGCAAAAGTGCTTCGAGATGAAGAATGCTCTTTTAGAGGTAGGAGTTTACGGACAGCGCGCACGCATACAACATCAGAAAATCGGTAATAATATAATAATTTGAAGTACCATATGTTTTAATTATCTTTCGAATTCTAAATTTAGTTGCGATTGATGTGTGAAAAGTGGATAAGTGGGGAGGTACCTAAATTTCATGTTGGTGTGTCTAACAACGCTTCCAATGTGACACTTGCTCTTAAAAGTGAGACGGTCCTTGAGGCGCCAGAAGAGCTTCGTGCCCGGGCAATGGTTGAACCCAAAGAGTCGGACAATGATGAGAAAATCGTTTCCCACCACTAGCAGCCATACATGAAAGATCAGTGGGATGTTTCGCACACTTGCTTAATTAACCTTATAGTCGAAGTAAATACTAAATTCCCTTCTGTACTGCACTTGCACAAGTTGTCATTGTTAACCCATTGAGTGGTATTGCACCCTGATGCACCCTACTTTAGTATTTTACTCTAACGCCAGACGATTTTACTCGTCAAGGGGAGAACGCTGGTGCTTAATGGGTTAACTGGCCTATCTGCCCATGTGTCTAGTTAACCCATTGAGTGGCATTGCACCCTGATGCACCCTTCTTTAGTATTTTACTCTGTCTAACGCCAGACGATTTTACTCGTCAAGGGGAAAGCGCTGGTGCTTAATGGGTTAAACAAATTGTTAAACAATGCTTTGTCTGCCATAAGGGCCCATATTATGTTTTACCTACGAGGTTTACCTTTCATATAAGCAATAAGCCAACATAGTTTATGATATTGTTTTTATTGTATAGGATGCACTTAAACCAGATGTTCAGTGTGCTGTCACTGCAAACAAATTGTTACAAAAACAAAGTAAGTATGAATTATGAAAACAAAATCATGTTTCTCATTGACATTGTTCCAACGGTTGTTACGGTTCACATTTCCGTGTGGCATTGTCAATTCTGACATTTTATTTCTTCAACATATACACAATCAATGCCAGTTGCTCGAGCGTTCAGGGAGGCTCAAGATGCAATGCCTTGTGAGAAGGGTAAGACGCCCGGTGCCCTTGTTAAAAATGTATCAACCCGCTGAACTCATCATTGGGCTATGTTCAGGTAAATCGTGACTTATTTCCAGCATTCATGGATTTGATAAACTTATTTATTAGCATCCGAATAGCTGTGACCTAATTGACCTTTAGCTTTGTAACATAAGAATGTACATTTTGTTGTTGCAGATCTTTTGTGAAAAACAAAGCAGCTCTTGCGATATTTCTGCGCCAATTTTGTGAGTTCAGTCTTCCTCTGTTACCAGCGTCTTTGGGAACTCGAAGCAACTTCTGGAACATTTTGGAAGGACTTGTCAAAGTTCTCACCCCCTTTGAAGATGCAACCATTCAAGTTAGCAAGGATGAGGCAACATTGTCAGAGTGTATCCCTTATGCTCACACATTGGTAAGTAATATAATTAAAACAAACACTGACTGGCACTAGCACATTCGGGGCTTCTGGTTGACTGGTTGTTCAGTTTGGTCATTATATTACTTCTTTCTTCAATTTTTATTTTCCCATACTTTCTAGCTTAGATCCCTCGAAAATCTTCATCATCCAACTGACGATGAACCACCTGTTACTGGACTGGAATCGTTTATAACTGTTCTGAAAGAGAGGATCAAACCCTGACCTTACAAATTTCTACCTTCCTAAATCCAAGGTATACACAAGTCGTATAATATGATACTCGTATTTTGCTTTTAGAAATTTTTAAATGATGTCCCCAATATCTAATGATTAAAAATAGCATCTAGTTGTTATTCCCCATCATGGCAATAATAACAATATGACATTACGTATTCTCAGCAAGTAAGCTTGCTGAACGTGCCGTTAGCCCATTACCTAAAAGCATGAGTGACTTGAGTTTGTTTTATACATTTTTCTGCTACAGATTCAAACTACTTCTTATTGATGAGGTTGAGCAAGATGCCGTCTGCGAAGTTGTGTTAAGGAGATTGTTCAATAGCAACGCGAGAGCGTCAGGTGTTGGAGGTGCTGCGACTGAAGGTGAACCTCCAGAGGTTCATACGTCACACAAAGGGTCACTGCTGACAACACTGACGAATATTGTGAGTGAACGCATGGCCATGGGGAGCGGAGGTGTAGCTACTGAACGGCAACCATTCCTGAGTGCAGAGCAAAAACTTACTGCCTACCTGTCAGAGCCAAACAGCAAAATCAATGCTCAGGATTTACCGGTATTGCCACAAAAAATGGCGAATGGCCTGTGCTTTGACACACTTGGCTCTACCTTATCTCTCGTGTCCACCGTCCTCTGTAACCTCTGAGCATGTCTTTTCATTGACCGGGAACATTATGACAAAGAAACGTTGCATGCTTCTTCCAGGCAACATTGGTCACTTAGCATTTATTAAGTTTAATCACAAAAGGTTTTAAAACCTTTGACTTTGTAAATTTGTACTTAGAATTTTCTTATTTGTAATAAATTACCATATTCTGTTTCTGTCACTGCATTTCTTATTTTCTTCCACTTAATTTACAAGGGAAAACCTCTCTCTTCTGCAGAGGCTTTACATACCATAGCATGTTTATGACGACATTTTACATGATGCATCAGGGGAATATCAAACTGTGTTCCTTCGCCCCATGGTTCATATTCCCTTAACGCATGATGTAAAATGTCATGATAATCATACTACCCTACGTAAAGCCTCTGCGGAGGAGAGAGGGAAAACCTGGTAACAAAATTGAGCGGAATAATATCCGTCATTATCCAGTTACTAGGCAAGGAAATAGATATAAGCAGCCGGAGTCAAGACCAGAGTTTACATATGTAAAGCAGCCGGAGCTGGAGCCGGAGTTCAAAACTGTAAAACAGCCGGAGCTGAAAAAGACAATTAACATACCATTGTCTAGGAGATTAGTTAGGCAATTAGTAATTACTTAATATATTCATATTTTGAATATAGAAACGGTTGAAAGTATCCTGCGAGGGCATATCTATAGTCAACATCAAACAGTCTAAACAAAATTATTTTAATTCTACCCGAAGCAAAGGATAAGTAAACTCTAATAGGACCTACAATTCTACATGAATATTGCTATCGATCGCCCAGTTGGGGAATTATCTGTAAGTTTGTTTTTTTATTTTACTAAATTATTGTAAACTAGGTAGTTTATTTGTTTTTGTATTCACTTATAGTTGAACCATTTTTAATCATATTATTTACGAGTTTGAAAGTCTTGATTCGATGATCGAGGAGTAACACTCAATATGTGACAAAACTCAGCTGGAAGAGATCAAGAAAGTGGTATTAATACCAAGTGGAGTGGGGGAAGGAGTTTTCCCAGTGGTGTTGCTTAAAGTGGACAGAATTATAATGAAAGCACTGATGATACAGGAGCCAGCAGCTCTAATATCTCAGCTAAAGTTGGAGATTTGCTGAACAAGAAACTCTCGGAAGCTTCAACCAAACGTATGGAGATTTTAATGGGCTCTCACCTTACAAGAATGGAAATGTATGTTATTGAAACTACAGCGAAACTGACCGCTGCCTCAGAACAAGAATTAAAGAACACTCCTCCGACAAAAACTCAGAAGTCCACAAACATATTACGTCATGTGAACATTTTCAATACTTCCAGACACTACTTAACCTACCCAACACACTACTTGATCAGTTTGATACACATACCACAGAAGCCATCATATACCAAAACTGTACTATTATAGATAAATCTAGACATTGGTCATTATTGTTATATAAGGAGTCTTTACATATACATCATCAAAAACCGGAACATAATCACGGAACGAAAGCCTCTAAGGAACTTGTGATCTTTAATTAGCACGTAATTTGATCCGCTTAACTTGTAAATATATATCTTGGTATTTTTCAATAGCGTCATTCCTGATGATGACTGAAACATAGTCGAAACATTGAATAAAATGTTAACTATTTTCGGAGTGTCTATTGTTTTGTTCTTTTGAGAGAGATGTGCTACAGTTTCATTGGTATCGAGATGATCTGTCACCATTGGAGACCCTACGGTTTACAAGAGTCTTATTTGGTGTTGTACCCTCACCTTATCTACTCCATGGTGTAATCGAGACCCCATTTAGACACCTGGTCCAAAACTTATCCTGAAGAAGATGTACGTCGAAGCATGTATGTGGACAATCTACTAAACGGTGGTTCAACAGTGGAGCAAGCTAAGACAAAGAAATTTTCTGAGAAATTTTACAGGATGCTACATTTGCTCGATCTCTGATTAATCTTTTGGCCTTTGAATATGCGTTTAGTCACGAGCATTTGGTGGAAAATTCGGAGACAATGCCCGATAATTGAAAATTAAACGAGACTTACCTGGAAGTTGAAGTTTGATTGGAATTCTATGAGTCATAACACTGCATCTAGGGATCACATGAGATAGCAAGCATGCATGCGCCGTCAGTTTTTAAAGTTCAAATGTGACTGTATCGCGTAAGAAAGATGTAACATGAATATGTTCCAATGCACAATTAAATGGTTTATTACTGTCTATCCAGTTTCTCTAGTTGATGCCCTATAATAAAATAGGGTTGGGAATGTTGGGAAACCAACAGGGCGGGCATGTGATCCCTAGATGCAGTGTTATGACTCACAGAATTCCAATCAAACTTCAACTTCCAGGTAAGTCTCATTTAATTTTCAATTCTATTTCGTCATCACTGCATCCGGGATCCCATGAGATTTCAAAGACAACATTCACATGAGAGACGATAGCAACAGTCTTTAATGTAACAAATCCCACAATAACATATCAACAATTAATGTGGAGACAACTCCAACATTGATGAGAATATATAGTACCTATTTGACTCATTTAGAGCTCAGAACAGCAGTAGCAAATATTTGTTCATTGCTGACAATGTGTTTGTGATAAAACTTATCAAAAGTTCGCGACAAGGACCACCCTGCCTTATTGAGGATGTCCTGAATAGGAACCGAGGCTGCTTTAGCCTTTGAAGTCGCAGCAGCTCTGGTACTGTGCGGTTTAAAAATCTGAACATCGACTCCAGCATTTGTCATGGTTTGACGTATCCATCTAGATATAGTCTCTCGAAATTCGATGATGTGGTTTCATATAGCTGATGAAAAGTTTTGTTTCGTTCCCTCTAAGTGGTTTTGTTTGATTTATGTATGTTCGCATATGATTAAAAACACACAATGATTCATCAGCAGGAAAGGCATGCAGAACAATTGAAGGGGGTGTATACCCTGGTCGACTTTGCTTCACATGTTCTGGTAACAAAAACTCGAATGAGGATTCATCCTGTTTCATAAGAGTTATATCAAGCATGTGTAGGCTTTGCCCTCTTTGGGCAGAAACCAGAGCAACCAACATAAGCAATTTCAATGAAAGGGTCTTGAGATCCAGGTTGTTAGCAGTTCCAAGAGAAGATACATATGTTAGTACTGGTTGTACATCCCAAGTAATTTGATACTTTGGCCTTGGGGGGTTGGACCGGTAGATGCCTTTCATGAATCGTGAGATAATCGGATGGCTTCCTATGGTAGTGGTCCCTTGACGTAGTATAATGGCTGAAATTGCACTTCTGGCTGTGTTTATTGTTGTGTATTCAAGATCTTGGTTATGAAGGTGTACCAAAAAGTCTAGCACAATGTTCAAAGGTGGATTGTAGGGATTAATCTCCCATTCAGCACAAAATCGGTGCCACTTGGTAATGTACGGTTGGTATTGTTTCTGGGTACCAGCAGACCATGACTGGAGGATGATCGCAGTAGCGTCATTTGAAATTCCTCTGTGTTGGAAGCTTTGCCAGAGACTTTGCAAGCCATTAGACGTAGTTGATGTCACAGTGGGTGAAGATCCCCATTGTGGGGTTGTGTCAGCAGTGTGTTTGATTGAGGAAGAATGAGCGGTTTGTTCATGAGCAAGTTCAGTATCCCTGTGAACCAGGGTTGCGTTGTCCAGATGGGTACTATTAACACTCCTGTTGCTTTGTCTTGTGTGTTTTTTTCTGGAGACATGTTGCTATCATACTGAAAGGTGGGAAAGCATAAAATAAATATGGTCCCCAATCCATATAAAAAGCATCAATAAATTTGGCATCAGGGTTTATAGTTAAGCCGTGAAGCAAATAAGTCTATATCAAAGCTTCCCCATCTCCTTGCAATGTCTGCAAACACCGGGAGGGAAAAGAGACCACTCGGTTGAGAGGTTAAATACCCTTGATACTGCATCTGCCTCCACATTCTGGGACCCTGGGATGTGACATGCATCTTGGGCTAAATACCATTCCCAAATCTGTTTTGCCAAATTGTCACATTCCTTAGATTTTATGCCCCCCATTGCATTGATGTAGGCAATTGCTGTAGTATTATCACATTGAACTCTAACATGCTGTTTGGAAACATGTTTGCAGAGGGATCTTAACCCCAGTAAAACAGACCACATCTCTAAACAATTGATGTGGTATTGCTGTTCTGTCTGGTCCCATGGACCACCTGTTCTGGTATCACCCAAAACAGCACCCAAACCTAGGATGGAAGCATCGGTAGTAAGAATTACTGCAGGAGTGCTCTGCAAAATTGGTTTAAAAGCAGAGTCAATATTATTCACCCACTACACAAGCTCTAAATTAGACTGATGGGAAAGGGTCATAGGTGAATCAAAGTTGCCTTTGTTGGCACGTAGCACCAAAATTTTATCCCCTTCTAGGTTTCTATAATGGAGAGGCCCGAACTGTATTGCTGGGAGACTGGAGACCAGCAGGCCTATTACCTGAGCAACCTCCCCTATAGTAGGTTTATGTTTATTTAATAAGCTATTGCAAAAGGATTTGACCTTGGTGATTTTCCTAGGTATAAGCCTCACTGTCATAGACAGGCTATTAATCACAAATCCTAGGAATTCAATAGCTTGTACTGGATGCAAAACTGATTTCTCAGGGTGTATGACAAACCCCAATTGTTGGAACAAGTTTGTAGAATCTTCAATATTGTTTTTACAAGCTTCACGGTCGTAGCCTAACAATAAGGAATCATCAATGTGACCCATACAAGTGTGTCTTAAACCTCTCAAATGAGAGTACACAGGCTTTAAGATTTTTGTAAAAACCCCAGGGGCACAAGAAAGTCCATTAGGGAGACAAGTGAATTGGTAAAAGGTTCCTTGCCATTCGAACATAAGGAATTTCCTATCCTCATCCGCAACTGGTATGGAATAGTAGGCATCCTTAAGGTCAATTGATGCCATGAAACTTCCAGGTCGGATAAGTTTCACGGCAGTTTGAAATGTATCCATTTTAAAATGGTTGTAATCCACAAACTCATTGAATGGTTTGAGGTTCAGTATCATCCTGTGTTAACCATCCTTTTTAGGCCTAATGAAAATGGTGGATACAAAACTTTCTGGAGTCACACAAACAGGTTCAATAACATGCTTTGATAAATATTTCAAGATTTCTGAATCTATTATTTGTGTTTCCTCTGCAGAAAATCTGATTTGATAAGGCCTTTGTGTTTGTACAGGGAAATCCCCCTCAAATTCAATGTGATAATGCTTTACAGCATTTAAAATGAATGGGTCACTAGTCAGTATGGCCCAATTCTGTATAAAGTGTCTCACTTGACCAGCTTGAAAGGACATGCATGAGTTGTGCAATGCACTAGTTGATATATTAACTAAATCATTAGTGTTAGAATAGTTAAATATTACCTCTTGGGTTACTGGGATTTGTTGTTGTGGTTGTTCTGCCTTCTCGGCCCCATCGTTGCTTGGCT
The DNA here is from genome assembly GCA_902702795.2 of Paramuricea clavata. Taxonomy (NCBI): domain Eukaryota; kingdom Metazoa; phylum Cnidaria; class Anthozoa; order Malacalcyonacea; family Plexauridae; genus Paramuricea; species Paramuricea clavata. Next base: position 23,891 of record CACRXK020001591.1, read on the forward strand.
GGTCGCCCGACTGTGTTCTAAAAAAGGACGCTTGTAGTTGTACGACTTGTTTGCAGGTTGCCAAGTCTGGCCAAAACTGGTTGTCGGTTTATCATATGGTTTGAACCGGTAGCCTCGATTTTTCATAACCTTTGCAGAAGACACAGTTTTCAGCAATTTCTGGCCAGCCCTTTTGGCTTCCAACATTTCCTTAAGGTGCTTGGAGAGGTCATCCCCAAATAGCTTGGTAGTGGGTTTAATATCCTCTTTACACAGTTGTGTGTAGGGCAGATTCAAATCAGATTTAATGAACTCTCGCCTCTTCATGATTAAGTTCCAGTTTGCATTTCCTAGTATGACAATACTATCCATAAGTTGTTGCAAGACTTCACGAATGTTGGTGTTTTTGCTATTTTTAACATCCTTTAACAGCCTATCGGCCAGGATAGTTAGAGTTGATAACCCTTGCATAAAGGGCCCTTGAACTTTCTGAAATCCAAGATCAACTGTTCTGCTTTTCCTCGACAACAAGTCCCATATTTCCTTATTAACCATTACTGTTGTGAGGTGTTGGCAATTATCTGGTGGTGGGTATTTCTCACCCGTCTCTTTCAGCATGTCGCTGGAGAGTTCTCCTGTCAAGACTTGTTCAATAAAGGAAGCAATTTTAGTCTCCACATGTGGGGACTGTTTCGGATTCGCTAAGTAAGCCTGAGTCAGGCTATCAATTATGTCATCGTCTACCGCTGCGTCAGGGCTAGACTTTGGGGCCTCGTGCTCTGTGCTCGAGTCGAGCAAGTTAGCAACGATTGAGCTGACATTTAGGCTGTTTTCTGTGCCGTTGCCGCTTCGCTCGTCCTGATCTGTTGCATCAGATTGAAACAGGAGGTCTTCTCTGATACTACTCAACGTTTCTGTCTGAGAACGGGACGCCTGTGTGAGTTTCTTCAGAGTTGATTGAAGTCCTTGTAGTATTCCCGCCATTTTATCTTCGCTAGACTGTTCTTCAAGACCTTCGGCTTCATCATTCAGGTGATGGAATTCATCTTCGTCACTCATTTCGTCACCTTGACATTCTTGTGAGTTGATTTATGTAAGATTAGCCACAAACCCTCAGGTGGCTCCGGTCAAAATGAAAGAAAAAAACAAAAAACGATATAAGCATGAAAAAGAGCTTCTTCCTGACAGCGTTTTTGTGTCGCACTGATGGCGCATGTGTGCTTGCTATCTCATGGGATCCTCGATGCAGTGATGACGAAATAGAATCGTCCTACTGCCGCCCATCACCACAAGAAAATGGGATATCGCTTATTTAAGGAGAATTATGTAAAAACATTTCGTGTCAAACAGAATGTGCAAGCCAACTCCAAACTCTTTTTGAGTAAGAGCCTTGTGAAACAGCAATCATACACTGTCTATGTCCATCTCTCCTAAACAGATGGTAAAGTTGTAAAAGCAAAGTGTTCTTGCAAGGCTGGGGGGTGTTGTAAACATGTTGCAGCTACTCTGTTTCAACTACATGACTTTGTCGAAATTGGTTTAAGTGTTGTTCCTGATGACAAAAACTGTACTGATGTTTTACAGCAATGGAATGTTCCATGAAATATGGATACACACGGACCATTACTATTTACTGAATTGAAATTTGAAAAGGCTATCTTTGAAAGGGACAATAATAGTAAAAGACCTATTTTGTCTGCATCAAGAGGTATATATAATAAATCACTACATAAAGTGAACCAAATATTGTAAACTCACAAATATCATGTTTATATGGGAAGTCTTTCCAATGTCACAACAGGTCGCAGCAGCAAAATGTGGTGTTTATGCGACTCGAACTCACTAGTAGTCTTAAGCTGTGGGCAAACTAGGGAATGTTGTGGAAACATTTGTGATTCTCAATGTTTCCTTGAATGTTTCCCTGTTTGCCCATCTGTGGAAACATTGTTGAGGAAACAAAATTTGCTTCCCGAGAAGCGAAACTGTTTCCTAGCGAATTCAGAAACATTTGATGTTTCCCGATGTTTCTCACTAATGTTTCTTAGTGTTTGCCCACTCTGGGAAACATGGTGAAACATTGGCAGGAAACAATGTTTCCACAACGTTTCCCCTGGGCTTTAGACTATAATACTCACTAAGTCAACTAATGTATGCAGGGCTATATAACAGAAGAATAGACCTCTATTCCTAGGTCAGCATTCAAATTAGTAATGTGCAATTTGCACATCATTCTGGACCAAATAGTGAAAATTGCACATCAGTTCTCCAATAGCCTGTGTACGGCTCAAACGATGTGCAAAGAAACATCAGACTAATGAACACGCATCCGTACTTATCAATCTGCTGTCTTTATATAATTTATAAAGAAGCACTTTTGCATGCACACTAGCAGCATGTTTGCAAACTGGAAGGTGTCAAATTCTAGCCACCATGACAGACAAACACATGATAAAGAATGCAAACAATATGTAAAACGCTGTGGTTATAGGTCTGCTACGGTTATAGGTCCGACATGTATTACACATGCACAGTGTTATAAATGCACCTTCGACATTGGTCAGCAATCTTTAAGATATAATACTTCATGTCTTTGTTTTAATATGGGAAATTAGTCGGACCTTGTGTTTTTGCAGTTATTTATCCGACAGACATTTGTCTGATCTTGTGTTCGTGCTGTGATTTATCCGACATTTGTCAGACTTGTGGAATATTCCAGTTCAGGTTCGACATTTATGGCATTTTCTTTACAATTCAATTGTCAAATTGGGACTGGGTTAGTATTTATAAAATAGTATATTTCTAATAAAAACAAAATTCTAACATTTTGCAAACATTTTTGCTCAGACTATAAATTGTGGAATCTTTAGTATAAATTTAGTTCAAGTTAGACTTAGAAATTTATGGCACTTTCTTCAAAATTCAATTGTTAAATTGGGACTGGGTTAGTATTTTATAAAATTCTAACATTTTGCAAACAACATTCCTAAATTTCATCACATATACATCTTGTGAGCAATAGTATATATATAGTAATACTCATAGTTAGTTTTGAAAGTAATTATTTTATTAAAGAATTCTTTTGAAACATGACCTTGTGATGGCTTTTATGAGAATTTGAGTAGTGAAATTAGTCTTTCTCATGCTATGCGACCAAGCCTAAATAATCTGCCATTTTTGGGTGGTAAAACTATTGATTGTTTTATCAAAACCAAACAGATATCCTAAAATCAACTATATGCCACACAAAAATGGCAGATTAGAAGGCCTGGTCACATAGTGTGAGAAAAGCTGATTGGTTTCAATTTTGCACAGCAGAAAACCTCTGGATATAAAATGTAAAGCCTGGTTCACATATGTCTGCGATATGCCTGCAACATCATTGCTTACAGCTGTTTATGCATACATTCTTTTGTGAATTATTTGGTTGAACTGCTAAAGACAATAGCCTGCCAACACATCGCAGACATATGTGAACCAGGCTTAAGGGACCAGTCATTATTTTTCGCCGGGGTGGGGGCTGAAGAGAAACAATACACCGTGGTTATAAGTCCAACCTTTGTTGAAACAAATTTTCTTTTTTTTGTATTTGTTTTCGCTACCCCACGATTTTCTCTTCAGCCCCCACCCCGGCCATAAACAATACTAAGTATGTTGGGATATACCAAGTTATTTTGCTGAATTTTAATGTTAATGTTTTTTATTATTATATAAACAATTAAAACAGATATTTACAAAGCAGCAATTAGGCTATTATGTTAGATTACAAATTTATTTGTTTCATAACAACCAAAGCTTTTATGGTTTGGTAGATAGCAGTATGGTGAAAGCGTCGTTTTTGGGTATGGTCAGTTTCGGACGTTTCGCCCCGGATTGGGGTTCGGGCAGCGTTACCATGTTGACCGTCATGGTCAACTTGCCCTAAAACAGTTAAGATTATCTGTCCTAAATGAAATGCATACATACTCATATACAGGTCCTAGACTATAGGCAGCTTGGTCCTCCCTTCTCGTCATCTGCCATTCCTCCCTGGTGATAGTGCTGGGAAACTTCTCCAGCTTCCATTGGTAGAAGCTTCCCGAGAAATCATTAAGTTTCTTTGCTGCTGCTGTTGTTTTTTCTCGTACGAACTTGTGCTACAGTGGAAGATTAGAAATAAATAAAGGTAACCTACATTTACTTTTAGTTCAACCATTCCTCAATTTCAAAGTCTTGGTACTCACTGCCAACACAATCTCCTTGTTTAGGGCTGATGTTGCAGCCGCATTGTATTTTTGGCTAACAAGTGTCAACACCTTGAGGGTCACATTCCTGGATGACATGTTGGCCATTGCTCCATAACCAGTAATTCCCAGAAGCTAGAATGACAAAATCATATTTTATAATTGAGGTTAGTATTTTGTAAAATCTAGCAAATTCATTTGCCCAATTGGCTTAACCTTTATGATTTCTCATGGAATGAAAATATTTAAAATTTTTGAATTGTAAAAATTGTTGCAGTACCCTTCGATGCTCTTTACTTCTCCAATAAGTCATCTTAGATTACTCATAGGGCACTTTCCATTACATGGCCAGACCGGTGTCACAGGAAGTTTGCCCCCCGGGCCATATTTTCTAGGAAATTTGGCCCCCTTAAAAAATTATAGTTTGTTTTATCTTTAGACTCGGAAATTGTGAGACTTCTACTAAAACAAATTTCTAGAAATTTTTCTCAACATTTATAGTAAGTGTGTGTAATTTTTTTGTGTCAAAATTCTCCATTGAATTGCAATACTGACGAGAATTAGGCCAACAGCTAAAGTTTAGCATACTTTTCACGTTTGGTTTTGTTTTTTGACCAGCTTTGCAGAAGACAACGTTAATAAATAATGGTTGTATCATTAAGCTATGGAAACGAAACGTCATTCAAAAACCTTTGTGCTTTTGTGTGTACGGAATGTGTTTGTGAGCCATGAAGCATGCAGTCTACTTTCATTTTTACGGAATGCTTCTGTAATGCATCCCAACCATGTGAGTGATTATCAGTATACACTGTGTATATGTAAGTAAAATGCATAGGAAAAGGTTTTTTTACGAATTAACCACTCATGTGATTTTGTTTTTTGAACAAACGTGTTATTTATTAGACGCATGCATATTAACATATTCGCCAACGCATGATGTCATCGTTTTCTAAAGTGCGGTTGTTATTTTGAATTCTATTGGATTTTTCATTTTTTTTGCATCATCGTGATCATGAATAAAGCGCATAAACATTAGAATGTAGATTGATAGGATTAGGTGCCACTTTATGTAACGCTACACGAAGTAGTTGCGTGCAAAAGCTGTACTTGGGGCATGCTGGCTCAATCGTCATGGTTTTAAAACAACATGGCAGATAAAATTCAAACATTTCTTGAAAAGAACAACCTTTCACAGTATGTCAACAAGTTCATGGAGCTTGGGTATGATGATCTAAAGCAACTCTTGGACATGCAGTCAGAGGAAATTATTGATGTTTTGAAAGAAGTTGTGCTGTATGACAAGTCAGGTCATCAATGTCATCGAAAACGATTTCTATCTGCATTCTGCAATAGAAATTTTGAGTTCGAAGACCAAACGTGGAGTACAGGTTAAAGACATGGCAAGCCAGCGTACTACACCAATGTCGAGTGTTTCCCACAAAATGTTACAACTTGTAAGTATATATATTTTAACATGTTTTGCCTGGCAGATATTAAAAACAAAGATAATTTTGGAAAAACCGTAGGGCCAACAACAGCCAAAGATTTGTGGATTCCTAATCCTGGAAAGCCAATGAACTCAAATTTTACGACAACAAATTGGATGGACAACAGTCACACAACAATCATTACTAATTGTAATTTATTCACTGTAGGAAAATTTCCTCCAAAAGTGATGCAGAGATGAGAGTCTGAGAGAAATAATGCAAGAGAAAATGCAAGAGTGTGTGATGTCACAAAGATTATTACAAGTGGCAGAATCAAGTACGAGTCTCTGGAGAATGGTGCTGAAAAAATCTCTCAAGTAAATGTGTGTGCTTGAGCCTATTAAACAACTTAAATCAAGGTACCATATGACAGCATTAAAAACTTTAATTGCCAAAAATTATTTTGAAGATGATGCTGTAGAACAAGTAAATGAAATTGTAACTTCATTCGAGAAGTAAAAAACAAGTAACAAGTCAAAACAAGGTGAAAAATAACAGTTGTGGGAAAACAATGTACACTTGATTTTTTTGTTAAAAAATAATTGGAAACATCTTCTCAGTCTGACTCTATGTCATTAGAATCTGATTGTGAGGAAGGGTGATGTGGATATTTAAAAATCAATGCCTGTAGATGTGACTTACAAAATATTAATGATATTATAATAATAACACGATTATGTTTTTATTTCATTTTGAATTCACTTTAAATCTATTATTTTGTCCTATTGAATGTTGATTATTTTAATAGGAATGTTGTGTAGTAGTTGTAGTATGTATTGAGTGCAAACAGGCTATATGTGTTTCTGGGCCCATCCATTTGCACAAAAACAAATTCATGGCCCACCCAAACTGATGATAATAATTTCTTGGCCCACCCTAGCAGTTACTTTATGACCGGTCCCTTATTAAGGTGGGTTTACACTGGCAATTTTTGGTGTATGTGATCCAGTTCATTATATACACGAGTGGATATCATTCGACTCGGTTCTGTACATTTGTGCTGGAAACTTAATCTTATAAACCTCCATTCACCTATTTCATAAATTCACAGGGTAGAACGTGGCACATCAATAAACAGTTCCACACCACTTCTGCAACTGTGAATAACATCACAGTTTATATTGGAGACATTGTCCAGTACAAGTGGAGAGAACATGGCATTTCTTATGGAAAAGTACAAACATTTTTTTCGATGGCATTAAAAGTATTCTAGTAAACCCGGTTTCTAAAGCCGATTGCAATGGTTTATTACAGTGCACTATGTATCATTTACAGAAAGTGGACAACTTTGAAATTCATGTGCGACGTTATAAAAGTACATACCTTTCCTACACGTCCAGAATCATGGGTTATCACTGATGAAATGGAAGAGATAGAAATAAATTCCATTGGCGATATTGTGTCAGCAACATTAACATTCAAGGAAACAAATGGCCAAATAGTTCCTTTGACTCAAGAGGTCTTTGTCTATTTCCTGCTGCTTGTACATTGTTAACACATCAATCCATATGCATTTATATGTAGTATATAATTATTTTCCTGCCATTCTATCTGTTACACTCTAACAATTATTTTCTCACAGTTCTGTCTGTTCGTCCAGACGATGAGATCATTTTATTTTTCAGGAAATTACTATGCACCAAAATCCTCATCCAACAAAACGTTTGGCTGGTGACAAAGAGACGCTAACTCTTCCGATCGTGATATTTTCAGATGAAACAAGTGGCAACAAATCAAAGAAATGGAACAGACTGGAGACGTACTCGTTTTTTCTTGCAGACCTGCCAAGAAAAGATGTCACTAAATTTAGCAATATAAATTTTATATGTGTGTCTAATTTAGTGGATTCAATCACGATGGGGAAAGTAATTGCAACCGATCTAGCAAGTATGTAGTAAATCTATACGAATATTGATACTCAGTTGATGGCCTTTAATTACGCTATATTATTATTGGCTATTCATGTGACAGGATTTTCCTGTATTGGCAACCGGCAATACAAAATTATTATTGGCCTGTGAGGAAAACAATTAATAGCACAAGTTTTATAATTGATTTAATTTTAAACAAAAGCAGGAAATTAGGCATTACAGCCACATAATAAACCCTACTATCTTAAACTGTTCGGTCAATACAGCAAGACCTCAGTTTGAAAATTTAACATATACAGACTTCACTCCCAAGATATTATGATTTTGCTTTATACAGAACTTGAAGAAGGCATTGCAATGTATGATGCACTCACAAAAAAAGACGTTTTCGTCCAGTGTCCTATTCTCTGTGTCGTATGTGATAACCCAAGAGCTTCAGAGTTTACTCATCACCTACGAAGTTTTGCAATCCATTTCTATAGACATGTGACTTAGGTTTTCTAGATTTAATAATCAGTTAATTAGATAACACGGATCAATTACTGACAGTTTAAGCTTAAATTCTGAATAAACTTTAACTTTTTGTCTAATAGGCAAGAAAGGAAAATGCTACAGGCGACCTAAGGACTGACGCAGGAACAAGAACTACAGTCTCCACGATAATTAATGCAAGGTTTTTAAAGTGAGATAGTTTTACAAGTTTATCGTCATAACAGACGCATGTTCCTTGCTTACACTAGAGCTTGTCAAAGTAGCATGACAAATGATCACGCGAATGACCATTCAACAATTTTCAGTTTGACAATACACTATACAGTACTGCAATGTAGCAGTTGCACCATTATACGTACTGTACTGTATTTAGTATGACAAACATATCTTATACAGTACTCAAAATATGTACGCAATATGCAATTGTGTTGCATACGTTTTTTTACACATATACATGTAGATCAGAAAGGCAAAAGAAACCGCTATGGAAAGAAACTGGTGTAACTGAACGTGGTGGTCAATTTGATGAACTCAAAACATTCGATGCAATTGAGTAAGTTATGTTAATATATAATAACTACTAACAATAAAACATGCAACTTGATTGGTTTGTGAGCGTGCAGGATGAGACAATCCTGCACAGGAAGATTACAATGACTGTTGTGTCGCTTTTGTTATTTTATAAAGCAAATACTAAATGGTTTTCCATGCAGGATAGCGTTGATCCATGCACTTGGGATATATAGCTATATAGCTAGGGATATTGTTTTTACGCTTTCCGAAAACCTTGCAATATCCCACATGCATGGATCACACTAACGTGCACGAAAACCATTTAGTATCCCTTAAATCCAGTATATACTGCATAGAGTACAGCATTATTTTTTACAGAATTAAGGCTGCTTTCCACTGCATGTTACATTTTTCATACAGTACTGTATGTACGTATGAAAATATGTGTTAGGGGGGGGGGCAACTTGGAAAATTTTGTTGTTCTTTAAAAATTTTGTCATAGTTGTTGGTTCTTGGAGAAACTTTAATAGACATTTATCAATCACCAGAATTAATTATGAAATTTAATTACTTAATTTTATCGTGAGTGTGGGCTCCCCAATATTAATTTCGTTCCTACACCCGTCAATCATCAATCCTACTCGTCCATCTATGAGATTTGTTAATTGGTATGATGTTTCTTAATGTAGTATCGCTGTAAACATTTCCCCCTTGTTTGCATTTTAACTCCCCCTGTGGGCTCGTTAAAAACACGAGTAAAATAAAACATGTGTAAAGGGATATTGGTGAGGAGAGGGCGTTCTGAAATATTCTATATGAATTTGGGGGCGGGGCGGTCTCAAAAATAGTTTAAAATTTTGGAATTTCTCACCCACCACCCCCCTCCCTTAATAAATGGCCGGTCCCTTTTAATGTCATTTTCTCTGTTTAATGCATGTTTGTATGCTAATTTGTTAACAAAAGTATTGCACAATCTTTTGTTGACTACTGTGTTCGCATTTAAGCTTCGATGTACTTTTATTTCATTTTACCGTTACATGATTATTAAAAAGTATTAACTATTAGAATCTGAGTGTGTTTACCTGTTAATTAAACAATTTTCAATTTTTTTCTCTTTTTAGGCAAACACCTGTTGAATGTTACTGCATACAATATTACTGTTACTGCATACAATATTACTTGGTGCTGAGAAATACCTCTTGGCAAAAACAATGAAAGGTCTTTCACCTGCAGACAAGAAAAAAATTAAAGCCAGAATTGAAGTATTTGATTTCTCCGCATTCCCTGGAAAGGTGGCTAGCAGCATTACAACAATGTATGGCTCGTATGTTGGACGTGATTTTAAGCTATGGCTGTGTTCATACTTATGGATATAGTCACAGAAGAGGAACTACAAGTGTGGAGAAATCTCAGTGAAGTATGACATTATTTAAATAACGTTTTGCAGCATGCAACATAAAGTTTTCACTGATATTTAACGTTAGCTAGCATTTTTCATTGAAATAATGCTAATTTTATATAAATACGGACGAGCTAAATAAGATAATGCAATTTTGAACAGCACTGAAAAATCGTAGCTGTTACGACATGAGATTTAAATTGAAAGTTGTTGGGTTTCCAGTTTTAAAAGTTCGCATTGCTCAGTTAAGTGAATTTATACGCTATGAAATACGGTATTTTTTGCCCATCTATTTATAGTTTCTTATTATGTGCAATATTAACTCCTGTAACCTGGAGAACACCGAAAGTAGCTTCAAGCAATTAATATTAATATTGTCATCATTATTCACTATTTGACAGGTGTTTTCTATTTCATATGCATCACATGTTGACACTTGGGATTATGGAAAGATCATGGCCATAACATCTAGTCTATTGGACAGTATGGAAGAGGTGCACCCACATATTATGCACCTATCAATGTTAACCTCCAGAGGGGGGGGGGGGGTCGGGCATATATGGGGGATTTGACTTTTTGTGCAAATTTTTTATCAAAAGCCCCACTGTGGGACTGGAAATCTAAGTCAAAAGTGATCAAATTCCCCATTGTACCTGTGGGACTGGGGCTGGAAACCTTAGTCAATTTGGACCAAATGTTACCAGGTAAGATTGTGGCACAACAAATTGTTCAATTCATACAATTATTAATTACCACCAAATTGTGTCCTTAACCCATTGAGTTGCATTGCACCCTGATGCACCCTACTTTAGTATTTTACCCTGTCTAACGCCAGACGATTTTACTCGTCAAGGGGAGAGCGCTGGCGCTTAATGGGTTAACTAGCGTATCTGCCGATGTGCCTAGCTAACCCATTGAGTTGTATTGCACCCTGATGCACTCTACTTTAGTATTTTACCCTGTCTAACGCCAGACGATTTTACTCGTCAAGGGACGATTTTACTCGTCAAGGGGAGAGCGCTGGCGCTTAATGGGTTAACTGCAAATATTAAAACAATTGATTTTCTTTAGTTCGTCAGCTAGTCAATTCCATACCCTGGTTGTTCGAAGTCGGAATGAGCATCAATGCGTTTTTGTTTTGCTCCTTGGAATGACAAGCTTTAATAGTTAATATATATAAGTGTTTTTAGATGATCTGGTGTCCATATAAAGACAAAAAAACAATACACAGATTGCAAAAACAACATGAACAGTTTTTTTTAAAACATTAACTCAATTCGATCCGCCAATATTAATTTCCGACGTATATGACGGGAAGATTAAATATTAAAGAACTTCACGAGTATTTGCAGTAGACATACGAAAATACCACCAAAAAATTCCGCTTGATCGATACTATATATTCAGAAATATTCATATAATTTTATTGTTTCTCGCTCAATTTCAAGCGAATTTCTTACCTTGAAATGATCAATGCGGTGAAATTTATGCAAATGACACATCAATTTTGCTGTTGCATTTTGAATGTTCCACCTGATTCAAATGCTCGTCTTTTTGCTTCTTTTCAACGTATAAAAATAACAAATATACCAAAAGAATCACCATCTTCCATTCTATAGCTCGGAGCAGTCTCGGGAAATTGCAAAATAATCTAAGCCTATTATGGCAATTCTCGTGATCGGAAAGTGTTCGGCCAACTTCAGACGCCAAATTCTTGGTAAAGCATTACAGTTTCCTGGTAAAAGACTGCAGGAATCACTTCCGGAATGTTTGTTTACCCTAGATACGGATTTTGATTGGCTTAGGCAGAAAAACAAATCTTTTAGAGCAATTTTCCTGATTATCGCGCACGGGAACGCACGAGCGTTGAAATGTATTGTGTTGTAGTTTTGTTTGAATCGCATTCTGAAGATGTTTTTGGCTTTATTTTGCAAACTGATAGTGCTAGTAATGATGGAATGTCTTCGTATGAAGACAAGTATCTCAACCTGGCATTGGGAGTCGTGTCTGGAGTTTCAAGGCAAGTATTTGTATCATTTCTAGACAATTTCAATGTTTTGCCGTTGCCATGGCATTGTAAATTTATTTGTATTTAGTATAGCTTCACTAGTACGACCAAGTATGTCCTCATATCGCTTTTTTGTGTTGAAATAATCGTTTCATACTGAAATTGACAAATATAAATGGTATTTATTTATATTGTTGACGAAAATTTATGGTGTTTTAGGCATAAAAATCTCTGATTCCTAGGCGAAGTAAAATGAGCCTTGAGCAAATGTTTGGTTGTTTGTTACATACATAATAGCCAGGTATTCATACTTACACAGGGCGAAAAAACAGATTTGCACTAGGCTTTGCAACCCGGTGCAAAGGTGCCATTGCCGTAATCGCATCAAATTTGCAAGGTTGCAAATATTTTGGCAAATTTAGAAACCAAATTATGGACGAAAATACCCACAAATTCACTTGTGCAAATGAAAGGTAATTTGAGCCAAATTTATCCTATACCCATTCCCTCTCAAAAAAGAGAATTGTATTTACCAATATGAGGGTAAAAATTTATTTACCAATTTGCTTTCCAAATTTGAACAAAATTTGCACAATAGCAAATTTGATGCAATTACGGCAATGGCACCTTTGCAGGGGGTTGCAAAGTTGGAGCAAATCTATTTTTTCGTCCTGTGTTATATCTTACTAGTTGGCTCTTATTATAATTTTAAGTGGCACCATGTCTATAAAAGTTTTTATTCGCACTGATGAATATATTGATCCTGTTCCTATCTGCTGTTCCTGTTTCATAGCCTCAGGGAAGTAGAGTTCTGATGAGTCATGAGAACCCCACTCACCAACCCAGAGGGAAGGTAGGGGGATGAGTAGAGGTAGAGGGAAGCCCAGCCATTAGGACCTAAGGTTTCGAAAGCTCCCTGTCTAGCATCCCCACTAGGCCACATAGCTACATGACGGATGTAATGATCCTGACGCCAGGAATGTTCTCCCAGATTTTGCTCCTCACTGACATGTCCGGGATCCATTTCGATCAACTGTGAGCTTGAGTTCATTCGGCTCAATGAACTGTGAGCTTGAGTTCATTTGACTCTTTTTTACTAAGGGAATGCTTCAGGAGGTAGTTTCCTGGCCATACCAATACATATGCCCACATACAAATAACTCAAAAGTTATCCCCATATACTAATAAAAAAGGGTCTTGCAGTCCACCAACCTTGAGAGGTTGATTGCCTTTTAGTATAACATGCAGGTTTGCTAAAGGTCGACAGTGAGATTGAAAATTATTGGAGTGTAAAAACCTTATATCATGGTCTGTGGGCAATAGACATAATTTCTCGGGTTAGGTACAAAGCGCTTATGGCGTTTGTGAATATGGTAGATCTTGTACTAAAGACTACAGCAATAAACTGCATCAACAACTGTACCAGCCGTCACAGAATATTGTTGTTGCAGACAAACACACTGTCAAATCAAGAAATAGGTTGGGGGTTAGGCAGTTCATGAAAGCTAGATGACCTACTATGTGGGGAATAAATCTGTGGGTTGCTGCAGACAATCCTAATGGTTATATTACGACTTTGAAATTTATACAGGAAGAAGTCCAGATATTCATCGCAACAGATTTGGGTATGACGTGGTGATCTGATATCAGTTTGGTTACAGTCTTAGGTCTTTTGTAGTACAATATAAAGGAAATATTTTCACCACATAATCCAATTATGTGCTTTGGCAAACATTACTGCTTTAGCAAACATTACTGCCTTGGAAAACATTACTTTTTTATATAACTAATTATGATGATGCCAGCCCAACAACACTTGGTCATGCTATTTGCAAATATTTTCATGTTCTAGATTGTGAAAACAATCAATTTCTAAACAAATGAGTAGTGATTATTTCAAATTTGAATAGCATGACCAAATTTTGAGGCTGGTTATGCCACTAATAACTAAAGTCAATGATGTAATGATTATCTAAGAATGTATGTAGTAATTGTAGAAATAAAGACATTTTGCTAATCATGATTTGAGTGTTCTTTTGTGGGTATCAGAGACTTATTTTGGTGCCATACTATCTTTGGAGAGTAAGAAATATTGGAAATTTGTATTGATAACATGTTGCAGCAATAAAAAAGGACCTTTGATAAAGGTATTTGTTTCATGTGAGCACAAAATGTAAATTTTACTCCACTACCTAGTTTATATAAAAATTCAATAAAAATATTTCTATTTATGCTACATGCATGAAACTTCGGGTACTTGTAGATCATAACCGTGTCTTTCAGTCATATTCATAAATTTTTTTGACATATTTGAAATTTGAACCGCTAAATACATTTATGCATAATTGCAACATTTTTTTATATCATAATTTATGCAAATTTATGCGAGTAAATCGTTAACCAAGCTCCGGATGGAATTGAAATTGGTATCGTTGGAAAGCAGAAGTCTTCCTCTTTCGAACGATGCAATTTCTGTTTCCGTGCGATGTATAATTTGAGAGATATAAGCGTTTGAAACAACGCCACTCGAAATTGCTACTTTTCGACCGGATGAGAATGAGTTAAACTGAAATACCACTTTATAATTTAAGCTTACAGTGTAAATTATTTCAAGCGTTTGAGTATGTATTAGTAATTAGAACTTCAAGGTTGTGTTATATATGCTATACTAAAAGCAAATGCGGAAATTAAGAGAAATACGCCTCCATTGTGTATTCCCTGTTCCAATTCAAGTCCTTTCTCTTTTCAGTTTAGGAGGACAAGCATATTATTATGTCAGTAAATGTGACAATAACACCTTATGGGTATAGTAAACATAAAAGCATAGAATCCTTTAATTACAAGATGGACAATGCCAAAGGTCTGGTAAAATTCCAGTCACATCGACACAACAGGCATGAAACCAATTTGCGCATGCATCGCATTCAATCCAGTCAATACTTTCATTGTCGTCGCCATCAAAATTGGGTGGTTCTTCCATGTTGATGCATAACATTGATCTTCTTTTTCTTCTTGCCTAACAGTTGGTCTGTTTTTTTTTACGTGTTACTGCAGCTTTTCGAGCTCCTTCTACTCGATTTTCCTGTACGGTCTTGAGATGCTTTAACCACATCATTACTTCATCAACGGGTAACAATACTTGCTTTGAAAGAGCTTCGACAACATTTTCATCTGGAATGCCTTTGTTGGTTTTAAATTATTCCAAAATAACTTGGGATGGTGGCTTGCAGATGGGTGTCGTCCCTGCAGTTTTTGCCAGAGATATCAGTTGATTGGGCTTCATGTAATGACCAGCACAGAATCCACTACATTCTTCACACTGATTGTTACCATAAGGTCTAGTCGGATCTGGCGTTGGAATAGGAAGATAGTTTATTGGAGGACCTTGTGGATACCATACTATCTCTTCTTGTACACCAGTCTGACAAATTGGATGGACACACCCTTTCTTGTAGCAACATTGTAAAAAGAACAAATACTGACCAGGAAGATTCGGTGTCATGGTTTGTTCTAAGGTTCCATATCTTCTTTATATTCTGAAAAAGCTCAGGCTGTTCTTTCTGAAGCTGCATCTTCACATCCTTTTTACCCTTAAGAAAGATGTTAACTGCTTTCCTCTCTTCCTGCTGTAAGCTGCTATCAGCACCTTTCCAAAGATTGATAACCATATCCGCACATGGTGAATGATTAACACGACTGATGTAGACATCTATTGCTACGTCCAGATTTTTAGGAAGGATTTCTTTGCTGATTTGCCCATTTTCTATGCAAGAACCATGTAGGGTTGATGGAATAAATGTGTTAGCATGACCCAGTGCCAGGCAACCGTTTTGTAATTCGACTCGATTTCTGTAGCTTGAGCCACTATTTCTGGTTGACACAAGCATTGCTCTACTTTCTCTCTCAAAATGCTGTTTAGTCCACCAATACTGCACTTCTTCATGGAGTGGGCCTTCGTCTCCCGAATACATTCAATTGCCTTTTGCTTTCCCGTTGTATGGTTAATGAAAGCTGGCTTCACTTCTTCCTTCTCTTCAACAACCATGGTAAGATCGGCATAGTGTTGAGCTGGATTCTTGGGGAAAAGTTTTTGAGCTTTCACCACACCAACCTCGCCAGTTGTTTCTCTCGCAGGAAAATTGTAGGATGTAGTTTGTAACACATATGGATACCGATTGACATAATCTATGCAAGTCGTCAAGGGGGGCTCATCATGGAGGCAAAGCGTTGCATGTTGTTTGTGTGTTGACATTGTATCCAGTCTAAATCCAGACTGATCATCGCGACCAAAATTTACTATATTGCTACCGTCTGTGTATTGGAGATCATCTAATCCTTGATAGAGCGCCGCATTCCAATGTACATCCGGGTTGATGGTCTTCGCAATATCAGGGTAATCTTTTAAAATTTTACCAACTCTCTTGCTTCTTCTGCGCATTAGAAAGCGCCTCTCTGCTATTTTCTTTTTGATACCTCTTTTAGCCTTCCTATGGATAGCAGCTCTTCTCTTCATTATTAACGTCCTACCAGCATCGTCCAATGGTTCACGGACATGAAGATATTCTTCAGGATTATCAGATTCCTCATCCAAAACAATCATACCATTAGTAATGTCATTTTGTTGCTCAAGTAATAACTGCTGTTCATGATACACCTGTCGTGATTGTTGAATTAAATTGTTATTGTGTTCACTAACGCCTAGATTAGGCAGTTCTGCAGCAAAATCTTCTAGTAAACTATCCATTGTATTCTTATCAATCTTTGGTTTATCCTTTTCAATCTGACTCACAAATTCCAGTCAGTTAAAGTCGCATTGTTGTAAAACAGCAATGAGATGATTAGAATCCAGACCATCATCGTTATTGTAGCTGTTTCCATCATGATTGTTGTCATCTACATCACTGCATTCATTGTCTGTCTCGCTTTCTTCTCCGCTGTCTGATTCGCTACTCTCATCATCTGAAATTCCTAGAGATTTCATAAGCTCTTTATCTTTGAGTTCTGCCAATTTCTCGATAACATTTCGAATTGCTTCAGCCTCTTTTAATGCTTCCTCTACTTCTGAAACAACTGACGTCATGTTTTCAAATTCGTACACCTTTGCTGCTTTTTTGTTGGAGAGACCTGCTGCACCCACTATTGCATATCTTAATCTTTTTCTCTCTGCATCTGATTCTGCTAGTTTTAGTAAACTTGTAACTGCATTTCGCGTTAAGTTGCATCATAGAATAAGAAATGAATAGAAGGGCAACTGAATGTCAGATCCTTTGAAGTCGGCGTCCTCACGCATGTCGTGTTGCGCATGCCGGAAATACAACGGCGGCCATTACTCTGGCCAGTAACTTGCAGCTGGAATCGATATAAAATATATGGAGTGAGAGCTGTGATTTGTTTTAAAATTGACATTTTGAGGATATTCGCTTATAAAATTAGATTTTAAAACCAAAACACCCAAGAGGAAGGTAAGTAGTTTGTATTTATTCATTTATTGGTCAAATAAAACATTTAATCGAGGTATTTATCAGCTACAAATATTACTATTAAATATGGAGTTGACGAACATTATTATTTATATATACAGTACACAATACAGACTATGTTTATAGGTTTTAAACTAGTGAATCGTTGTTAATCTTTGCAACTATCATACATATCATTTTTTTTTTAATTTTTCGGGTTGTCTTGGTCTTTAAAGCTAGTGTGAATACGTTTTTTTTGTTCAGATGTTGCAGTAATATTATATAGACTTGAGCATTTCGAGGGTTTTCATCCAGAGCAGAGCTGCTTTTTATGCACACGTGGTCACTTCCATGTGTTTATAGCTGTTTTTCGTGTACAAGTTTGATTGAATTTAATGTATTTTTTTTGTTTTTATAGAAGTGGCAAAGTCACTATCACAGAATAGGAAGTGAAGGTGGTCAGTATGGTTCCAGCACAGTCCAATATTCAATTGGATTTGTCTGAAAGAACCTTGGAACTGTTTCAAATATTACTAACATTCAAAGATACCTTTTGAACATTGGCTACAAGTTGATTTTATCTTGCATAGGAACTACTTAGTTCTGTACTTTATATTGTTATAAACAAACTTTCAACAAGTCTCAATTGGTATTTTAATAAGCACAAGTGTACGAGTCTAAAACAAGTCTGATTTGTTGCAATAGTTCAAATGCATATATTCAGTGGTGGACACTAGGGGGCCAGGTGGGCAATACCCCCCCCCCCCCAATAATTTCCGTAGACCTTTGACCATTTGTGGCTTAATAACTGTGTATAACAAAGCTGTGACATTATTTTTTGACCATGAAAGCATGGTACTGTAGGTTATAGAACTATATGTAATATTGCATGAAATTTAAAGCAAAAAAATTTATAAAAAATTAAGATCTTCAGGAACAAAAGGAATATATTATATGAAACCCATTCACATTCTACATTAAGAGCTGTTCATAAGAGTTGGGCTGGCCTGGTAAACCAGGTTAGCTTGCCTTTATACACTAGTGGAGGCAGGCTAGCCTGGCAAGCATTATGCAGAAATTGCAATATAATTTTGGATAGCTTTCTACATTCTTAGATTTATAGGTGTCTGAATGGCAAAATAAAGCATGTAACCACATTTGAATACAAACTTGAAATGGGGGTACCTAAGCAGCCTGGTCCATTTTGTAATGCCAGCACATCTCATATGGAACAGCCCCATATATTTGGTGTCCACATCTTGCATAATGTAATACTAGGAGAGAAATGAAAGAGTATTCAACACATTTTTGTAAAAAAATTTAATGTTTCTGCACTGCCATTCTGGCATACATATATTATATTACAAAGACAACACAATATGATCCATCATTTGACAAATTGGTCTTCAACTCTTCAAGAGAGTGAAACTTGAGTACTTGTTGCCAAGGCTTGAGCACGTCCAGAAGGCAGAAATTAAACTAAATGAAACAAAAATTATGACATGGATAATACTGTGTTATAGAAGGGCCACATTGCCAGCTTGACCTAGTCATGCTAGAGGCCTAAATTGCCCAGCATGGAAAGAAAAGGCTGTCCAGTTTTGTGCACAAATCAGTGATTTGCATGCACAACAGCTTATATTGCTGTCGAATCTTTTGGCACAAAAACGATACACAATTCCTAGAGCCTAGACTCACTGCCGTCCGGTGCAGAGGAATTGTACATTCCATACACTCAGGCAATTGATGTGTTACCTGTGTCAATGATTGTCAGGCATGGATGAAGTGTAAACATGGTCATAACTTGATGTTTGTGGTGTTACTCTGCGTGTGCATCCACACCGGGACAAACTAAAAAGTTTGCCTGACTGTGATGGGAATCGAACCTGTGACATTAATGGGATACCAGTCCAATGCTCTACCAACTGAACTACTAGGTTAAGTCAGTTCGAGTTGGTGATATTTTGGAACTGAGTGTGGTTCCTTCGATATCAATGTATTCTGAGACATGATACTTTTTGTGTGTGTTAGTGTTAGGAATCTTTTAGTTGCGTGTTTGTAATAGTTGTGTATTTGTATAAATATACATGAAAATACATCCAGATCAGATAAAATACAATATTTTTACTAATGATATGGAAACTATAGAATCGAGCACAAATGGGATACTTTTTTGTGATCACTTACCAGTATTTCATATACGCGAATTTAAAGATCAACAACATAAGACTAAGCCAGAAATGGAAATTATTAATAAAAGGATCATCAATGATTCCAATGTTAAATCATTTGGTAATACAATTAAAACTACATCATGGGAGGATGTAATTTCCAACAGTAATACTGCAGAGTCTTATAACGAATTCTTCAATAAATTCTCTACAGCCTATGAAAAAAATTTCCCATTAACAAAAAAAGTATCAAAAAGGAAATTTGACAAAAGTAAAAGTCCATGGATGACAAAATGCATTGCAAAATCAGTTAAAAAAAAGAACAAACTTTATAAGAAATTCTTAAATTGCCCTGTAATAAAAAATGAGATTATATACAAAAAATATAAAAATAAATTGAATCATGTAATAAAAATAGCAAAAAAGAAATATTATGAAGAACAACTAATAAAATACAAGCATAACACAAAATGCTTATGGAAAACAATTAATGAAATTATGAATAAACATAGAAACAATAGAATTTTACCAAAGGAATTCAACGGAGACTCTTCAGATGAAATCATTGATGATCCATACAAAATAGCAAATAAATTCAATTTTGTAAATATTGGACCAGGTCTAGCAAAAAAACTTCCAGACAGTGAAATAACCTTTGACAAATATTTGACTAATAAGAATAAGAATAATTTTTTTATTGAGCCAGTAACCAAATATGAAATCGAAATTGAAATACAAAACTTAAATTCTAAAAAAAGTCCAGGCTATGATGGTATAAGTTCACAAGTTATTAAGACAATTGCCAAGGAAATTTCTGAACCCCTGTCACACATATTCAACTTGACTTTCCTTAGTGGAACTATTCCTAATGGCCTAAAAATAGCTCTAGTTACCCCAATTTACAAAGCAAATAAAAAAAATGAATTAAAAAATTATCGACCAATTTCTGTACTCTCTTTTTTTTCTAAATTACTAGAAAAACTAATGTATAAGAGATTAATTAAGTTCATTGAAAAAAATAAAATTATTAACACATAGTCAGTATGGTTTTAGAGAAAATAGATCCACCGAGCATGCAGTCGTTGAACTTGTTGACAAAGTTAGTAAAGCAATCGATAAAGGTGAATACACTATAGGGATCTTTCTCAAAGGCCTTTGACACTATTAATCACAAGATTCTGATTCAAAAACTGGAACACTATGGTATAGGGGGAATAACACAACTATGGTTTAAAGATTATTTGGAAAATAGAAAACAAATAGTGAAATATGATCAAGTTAGGTCAAATGAAATGGTGATTAGAAGTGGGGTTCCGCAGGGATAAATTCTTGGACCAATTCTATTTTTGCTTTACATAAATGATATTGAACAGTGCAGCAAATTACTTTCATTCATATTATTAGCAACAGCGGTCTTAAATGAATGAACATAATTTTTAATGAGGATACCAACTTCACAAGTAGTGGTTTACAGAGGGGTCCTCGGACAAGTAAACATATACTAAAAATAATTAAATTACAAATGAAAATAACTAGATAGAACAAACAAGTCATTACAATTCAGTTTTTTCGAGGCGGTTCTTAAATGAGGTTATCGAGGTGGAGCTTTTTAAATCATCATCCAAACTATTCCAGTCTTCAGAAACAAAGTTTACCGTTGTCCAGTGACCCCACCTCCTCGAAGCCTTGTAATCAAACAAACTGAAATTAACAAAGTTACAGAATGGTTAAACGTCAATAAAGTATCTCTAAATATCCAAAAGACAAAATTCATTTTATTTAGATCTTCTAACAAAAAACCAAAACAGGAAATTCAAATTGTTATGAATGATGTAAATGTAGAACAAGTTAAAAGTACAACATTTCTTGGTATCATCATTGATGAATGTCTGACATGGAATGATCATATAACTAATGTTTCAAAAAAACTCTTGAAAGCTTCCGGAATAATAGTTAATAGTAGTTGCAACACAACCGTTTGTTATTTACTTTAACTGCCTTATCACACTGCATACACTTAGGAGCCCTAAGACGACCCTCGCTTGAATTACATTGCCTTGACTTACGCTCACCAGATGTAGTTGAGTCATTAGGGCCGGGATTTTTCTCAACATCTCCTGCTTTAATCAACAAATTGAATGATGCCACAGAGTTACGATATTATAACGTACGTTTCTTGCTATATCTTCGATAATATAACGTACGTTTCTTGCAGTATTAACTCCATGGAACAAAATTTTCCCAGACACACGATGGACAAGGATTTTATTTCGGACTTCCAGTCTGCCATTTTCGCAACTCTGATACATAAAATGCCGTGTAAGCGATAACAAAGCGTTATAGTTGTTTTTAAAGCATGGTGATTGCTTTATCTGCTTTGAATCAAACCACAAAACAGCATAAAACAATGTCAAATACAGAGCTAATTTTGCCCATGCAGCCGCCATCTTGTCGAGACTTTTATCCGGCCCATGCAGCCGCCATCTTGTCGAGACTTTTATGTTTGAAGCTGATCGTTGCGTGTATTTTAAATGGAAAAGACAGCATATAATTTCAGTGTTTCTTTATTGATTAACCTTTTTTGTTATATTAAAAAAGAAAGCAAAGTTGTTTGAATGCGAGAATTTGAAATCATTTTATTTCAAACTCTGAAAGTTTTTCGATAAAGGATTAAAGCGTTTTTTAATAAAGGCAGTTTAGTTTTATAAACAACATTTTAAAACGTCTTGCGAAGCGTTTGAAGTTGAATTATTTATATTATGAAACTTATATTACGTGTAATAACATACTTAACATATAGGAATTGAAAATTTTGTAATTAAGAGTGATATTTTTAAGGTATTTTTCATTTGTAAAAATATTGTTAACAAATTCAGTGCTCTCATTTCCCATTGCCTGGAATTCCTTAGATTCTCGGTAAAAATTTCCTCAGATTTTGTAAAATTTCCTTAAATGTGGAGCAGGCACGGTTTTTTGGTAATTCATGGCCTGAATGAGTGAGAATTACAAAGTTAGGTTCCCAGAATTTTTGTCTCATTTGGGAATTGGGATTTGGAGTAGCATCGTCAAAAGGGATTTCACATTGTTGGTGAAGGAATATCTTCCTTCGGAAAATTTTTGCAGTCCTGAATGCATAAGACTGCATTTCCTGCGTTTTTAAAAAGTATTTTTGGCATAATAACAGCTATATTGACTAATTTTTTAAACGTTATTTCAATATTTTCAAATATTAGATAAAAACTAAAAATTCCTTAGAAATTCCTTAAAAATTCTATTTCCTTAAAAGTCTCCTTAAAAACTGATAATTTCCTCAGTTTAAGCCTAAACTTGCAATATTCCGGTTGACCACATTTGCAAGCCTATTACTCGCCAAGTTTGTTAGATAGCTGTACAAAACTGTATATCATTAGAAAGCTTATTTAACAATTAACATAGATTCTAAAAATACCAAGGTCTTTCTAATACCTGTAATATTTATCCTGCCATCTAGTAATTAAACACAGTGTATGTCTCATACAAATCACTGTTAGTTGAGAAAAAATACAGCCTTACCATTTTAATCAAATTTTACCACTAAGAGCTATTTGTTGACTACAAAGCAAGTAGATTGTTTTGAGCGATGGAATTTTTTATGCTGCATGTAGTTTTTGCACAGCATTGCTGCAAAATTTTGGTTCGATTTTCTTCCAAAAATCCTGGCATATTTCCTCGATAAAATGGCAGCAATACAACATATGCCAAATTCTATCGCTCAAAACACTTATCATGATGAGCTCTATCAACACTGAAAATTTCAGGCTGTTTGGTCAAATTGGTAAATAATTATCTTTTCTCAAAGACGAAAAATACCACATTTCGGGAAAATGGCTATAAACTAAAAGTTATCATATATGAACTACCAACTGTTAAGATATACACTTTACTCTATATTTAGACAATTAAAATTGTGCTGGGCATCCCTCATCATACAATTGTCATGTGAAGTCATTTCTTTTTCAAAATTTACTTGTTTATAATAAGAATTTTTCTACCATTGCGTCCAAATGCTGTTATGTCTTGCATCACCATTTGGCTTTCCCGCAGTTTGATGTTTGGTTTAAAAGATGTTCCTGAGTGTTAACAGGACATCCCAATCCACTTCTCAATTGGTAGAGCTAAATTTTCCATAATTTTCTTTGCTGAACGCACTTGCTGCTAACAAGAATGTTTAAAGATGCACATGGCAGTGACGGCACTCATTGTGCTTACCAAAGGGACATGCAGACCAACATTTTAATACCACAGTTTTTTGTACACAATCAATTGTCGATACCAAATTACATGATTTGGTAAAATAAAATTATCTGTAACTGTATTCTTGTCCTATTGCTCCAAGTGGTTCATTCGGTAAACATATTCGGCCCAAAATAAGCTCTCAAACTTGGTATGCCTTGACATGTGATTACAGTACCTAAAATGCAGCACAAAAACAACCTCATTACACTGGCCTGTAGGCCAAGTGTCTTAAATCCCTCTTTTTCTGCTTTTTCCGTACTCGAGAAATGGAGTTTGCGTTAGCTCATCGCAGGCTCGCCTCGGTGTATAGTAATAAGCTCGTATTTATGTACGTAATAGTCGACTCATGCTTGTGGTACATGTTTCGTTTATTAGCCCATACACTTGTACGCACGCGCACAATTCCAAACTCCAATGGCGACTTTTCACAGAGTGATCAAACTATATTTTACACAGTTTCGTTGAATTTTCAAAGAATTGTGCCGGTTTCCTGTGGACATCCGTTATGTACTTGTGTTAATTTTTGCGTCGCACTCTGGACTTTCTTGCCTGTTGAATTAATGTTTTTCTTTTTGTATTTTAATTTATTAAACGACTCGGAAAACCCCAAAATTTCATAAATTTATACCCAGGAAATTTATACAATATATTGGAATATAAACAAGGACAAACTCTCCTAATTCCTTACGATAGTGTTAGTCAAATGTCGACAATATACCTTTAAATACTTGTATTAAAATCCGCGCAGTACTAAGAATTAAGAGAATTCGCGTAGCGCTGGCGGCTGGGTGCGTACTGCGCGAAATATAATCCGCGCGAAAAGCTTTGTGGTAGCTATACTAAAGATAAAGCGTGCCTTCAAAATACCAACAAGAACTAGAACCATTATTGTATGGTTCTCATTTGCTAGACTTGCCACAAGTCGACCTCGAAGAAACGCATTTCGTTCGAGGTCGACTTGTGGCAACTGGCAAGTCTATTCATTTGCCTAATATATAATAATATTTAGTTCGACGCGAATTTTAATACAAGTATGGTATCATATTTCATAATATAACAAACAATGTAAACTTGCCATACATTTTGCCGAACATAACTTCGGCCCCTTTGGACATATCTTTTTCGTAATAATATTATTGGGATCAGAATCGAAAACACTATTTATAGTGTGTTTGTGCGATGTTACTCTGAGTGTATATCCACACCGGGCAGGCTTGAAGAATATGCCTGGCCACGGCGGGATTCGAACCTACGACCTTTGGAATACTAGCCCAATGCTCTTCCAACTGAGCTACGCGGTCTAGATTACACTGATATCGAAGGAACTAGACTCAGTTCCGAAATATCGCATACTCGAACCGTCCTGACCGCGTAGCTCAGTTGGAAGAGCATTGGCCTAGTATTCCAAAGGTCGTAGGTTCGAATCCCGCCGTGGCCAGGCATATTTTTCAAGCCTGCCCGGTGTGGATATACACTCAGAGTAACATCGCACAAACATCTTATTCACCTGAGTACATTACACCAGCACAGCAGATTTCATGATTATTAGATTACACTGATATCGAAGGAACTAGACTCAGTTCCGAAATATTGCATACTCGAACCGTCCTGACCGCGTAGCTCAGTTGGAAGAGCATTGGGCTAGTATTCCAAAGGTCGTAGGTTCGAATCCCGCCGTGGCCAGGCATATTTTTCAAGCCTGCCCGGTGTGGATATACACTCAGAGTAACATCGCACAAACATCTTATTCACCTGAGTACATTACACCTATGGCGCGGTAGATTGGACAAATCGATGATTCGTCTAATAGATGATCATGTGCACATTTAATACGATGACTGTGCACGTTTAATATGATTACAGTGTACATTTAATATGATAATGACCCTTTGATTTGACGATCGCACACCTTTGATTTGACGATCGTACACCTTTGATTTGACGATCGTACACCTTTGATTTGACGATGGTACACCTTTGATTTGACGATCGTACACCTTTGATTTGACGATCGTACACCTTTGATTTGATCAAAGGCCCGTGAACTTTTAACAGCGGTTGTACAAACACAACCATCTAGCGCTTCAATTTTGGCAAAATGGCGTCCCCAAAAGATATTTTGCGGGATTGTGCTAATAACATTTTAGGACGCATACAAGGTAAGCGATTATTAGTGTATTTGCTATCATTCAGTTGTTTATGTGAAATTCTTTAAGGTGATGACTATTGTTTATACACGGAACAATTTTTAATGCAAATTGTTGTGCCGGAAAATTAAAATTCCGTGTTTATTATAAATATTTAATAATAATACACGTGTTTATACATTAACATTTGCATATTTAAAAGTCGTCATTCCGTGCAACATTAATTTTAGGGATTGTTTATTAGGTCATGTAGTAAAAAGGGAAACCTATCCTCTTTATTGTTTTCTGTACATAAATTCATCTCTATTGTACCTATACAAAATACTAACCCATTCATAGGCGTGCGAGTCAGGGGGGGGGGCAACTGCCCCCCCAAATTTTGAAAAACCATGGAAATTCCGGCAAATGCTAGGAAAAATCAAGAAAATTTGGGCAGATTTATCAGAAAATATGTTAAAATCAGATTATTTCATTACAGTTCTCCATAAAAATATCATTCAGGCAAACTTTCAACTGCCCCCCCCCCCGAAAAGATCAGTCCCGTTCTCCTATGAACCTATTCAGAAAGTCATCTCTATTGTTTTTCGCGTAAGGCAAAAAAAAATATGTGGGTTCCGGTTTCCCGACCCCACCTAGCTTTTGGACGCCAAAATCCCGACCCTAAACATTTTTTGAAAAATGGAAATTTGAGGCAATATTAGGGAAATTTATCTGTGAATGTGGAAGCACTGACTAAATAAAATGGCGTCCGGTTAGGAAAATTAAAAAAAAGTTTAAAAAAAAAAGTTAAAACCGACCTACCCTACTTAAGTTTTTACAAGAAAAAATAGGAAACCCACATATTTTTTTGGCCTTACGCAAAAAACAATAGAGATGACTTTCTGAATAGGTTCATAGGAGAATGGGACTGATTGCCCGAATTATATTTTTATGGAGAATTGTAATGAAATAATCTGATTTTAAAATATTTTCTGATAACTCCGCCCAAATTTTCTTGATTTTTCCTAGCATTTGCCCGAATTTCCATGGTTTTTCAAAATTTTGGGGGG